>VYZW01039433.1:3402-37435 GCA_013401315.1 Balaeniceps rex | reverse complement strand
TTTTTTTTTTTTTTTTTTTTGTCGCTTGTGCCGTGTTCAGCAGACAAGGACGGAGGCACTTAGGGGAGGCGAGAGCTTCCCCGGGCGGACCCTGCGCCAGCCTCCGTGCCAGCACTGGCTGCCGGGCTCTTTGCACCCAAAGCAGCATTGTCAGCATCTTGACGGCTGGCCGGCTGCATGCTTATTAGTTGCTACTTTCCTCTTGCCCTCCACCTCTCCTTCGCCTCCCTAACCACCTCCACCCTCTCCCTTCCCGCTCCTGCCCCGCCGGCCGGCCGGCCCTTCAGGGAGCCCCCAGCCTCTCCAGATTAGAGNCAGAAGAATGAAAACAGACCCAAGGGGCAATAGTCCCTCGAGCCATTTCACTGCATTACAATGAATATGGACTCTATTAAGCTCCGTTCTGCCTGTTAGTGTTTCCCAGGGCAACACAGCTCCCATATGGCAAGCATGCAGCAGATTAGGGTAGGCCTCCGAGCTTCATTGAGGGCCCGAGGCTTGACTGGCAGTTGAACCCCATCCTTCCCCCCCCCTCCTCACACTTGACACTGCCTGTGTTTATCTAAAGCAAAAAGGGCCAGGGTGGGAGAAGGGGGCATTTGGGGGGTTATTGTCCCGGGCAATGGGAGAGGGCAGGGAGAGGTATGGGGGGGGGGTGATGAGGGAGGGAGGTAGGATGGAGGAGAAAGGGGGTGGGGGGGCGCAGCCCCTCATACATATTCAGGAGGGGTCTTGAATGGGCAGAGGAGAAATAAAGCAGATGGAATTCATGTTAAAGAACAGCCACAATCGCCCTCCAAAAACAAGGAGAGAAAAGCGGGCAGCCTTAAAGGAGCGTAGGGAGCAGCGTTTATCCAATTAGCAGGGTTGTCAAATTGAATTTACTCAGAATGGAGGGGGAAGCCGGGAGGGGGAAGGAGGGAAATTAAGTGTCTAGGGCATGGGGGGAGCACGATATTGAAGAAAGGACGCGGGTTTTCTTTCTTTCTTTCTTACGCTTTAGCCTTGTCTTTTCAAGGGCTGGAGCTGTTTTCGGGGCGCGCCAAAGGGCAACGAAAGCCGGCGTGCATCCTCTGTTTTAGCACAGGGCTCCTCTTCTGGTAGCTGTGGAAAAAGGGAGGTGTATCCCGCAGGGCAAGGCCATCCTCGCATCCCTGGCCCGTCTGCAGCAGGGCTGTCTCAGGCTGGTGGGTCCAGCCACCGTGGGACCACCATGCCGCAGGCATCGTCCGAGGCAAGCTGCACTTGCTGCAGTGCCACCACTGTGGTGACACTGGAGAGACAGTGGCCAGCATGAGGGTGGCATTTGTTCTTCAGGCAGCCTCACGCTCGCTGGCTGATGAAATGCCAATGTGAAGGGGTTTGCTGGGGATCAGCAAAGTCAGCCTGATCAATGCCTGCTGGAAAGTGGCACTCATTTCAGAAGAACTGTCGGAGGGATAGGTGCCAGAAGCTGCAGGCGTTGGGTCTTCAGGGGTGCAAGCAGAAGTCAGACAGGCGATGGGAAGGCTTTGCATCCTGTTGCTAATTCAAAGCCAGCATGCCCAGTCCCCTCCCTGGTGATGCTGCAGGCTGTTGTGGAAAAGGGCTGCCCAGGGCAGTAGCTTCATCTTGAGAAAGATGAAACAAAAGTCACAAAGATCGCTGCGTGTTTTGTTTGGTTCGTTGCTCGTTTGGTTTGCATGAATGGTTCTGTTCAAGGAAAAAGATCTGTTTTACCTGCAAGTTTAGTTTATTTTTGAGAGGTGTCTGTTGCCACTGAATTGCTCAGGACTTGCTTGGAGAAAATCTGTGGTTCTTTTTTAGGGTCACCTTGTGCCCAAGCACGATTTGTAGTTTGCAGGCGAACTCACTCATCTGCATGGTGGTGGTGCCATGCCAGATTTTGCTCTGGATATTTTCCTTCTCCCAACTATGAGCATGAATTTATCCCAGGCTTTCTCTGTTGTGGCTTCTGACGGACTCGCTGAGCTCACAAGTAGCCACTAAGAGTCTTTTCTGCCTAATCACTTTAAAAAAGGGAGGGGGGGCAACTCCTCACAGTTAATCAAGGACTATGTTAACAGAGCTAATGCACTCTGGAGTCAGGAGCTTTCAGTGCTACAGAGGGAAGCAGGCAAGCTTTTATCCCTGTTTGCACATACACTGTGCTACCTCCTTGACTTTAAACACGGTGGTGTAACATTGGATGCTGCCTCTCTCTGCCCCCTCCTGACACCACCCGCTTCCCATTCAGGATCCTGCCTCTCCCTGCAGCATCTGCACCTCCATCCCTGTTGGATGCCCATGCTATTATGTGGGAGGGGGAGCGTCTCTGCTGCAAACCTCTCCTTTTCCAAACCCTTTCAGAGAGAGCGGGTATAACTTAATGGTATGAAATTAATACTTTGGAGTGGGTTTTGCCCTCTGGGATGTTACTGTTTGGTTTGGGGAGAAACAGTCAGGGGTGCCTAGATTGCCGTCCATGTCCAGGAATCATGCGGGGACTTTGCAGCTGACCTGCTCAGGTGTGTCACCTTGACAGTAGTTTTTCAGCTAGAGGATTATACAGTTGTATGGTGGCTTTTTTCAGAAGGGTTGCGAAAGATTTGACATCCAAGAACAACTTGCCTGATGGGATGGAGGTCCCAGTCAGAGAGCTTTGGATTTCCAGCCGTGCCACTGCTTTACTCTATAACCTTGGGCCAGGTTGGCTTCCTCTTCTAGCCTTCAGGTTCCCTCATTTGTAAAGCAAAGGGGTACTGTGGCTCTTTTCTCTTTTACATTTTCTTTTTCAGTGTTTTAAGTTCTATGGAATAACAACAAAAAACCCCCATCTTGTATTAAAAACTAATGATTACAAGTAAAATTGGCACGCTGTACTGTGTAAAACATTGATTTTTCTGAAGAGCTTAAGTCTCAACGTATAAAACAGAGAACTGGGAGTATCGTTGTCCCTACCTGACCTGTTGGAAACGGCGAGCAGCTGCAGTGAATTCTCCAGAGTCACCTAGGGTGTCCCCAGCTGGTAGCCAGATCTGAGTTGCTGCAGCTTTTGCCTTAGTGCAAAGCAGCCCCTTCCCCTTCCTGCCATTCCTCCCCAGCACAAAAAGGGGCTCAGGGTCCGTCCGCCTGCCACAACCCCAAACTGCCCTCATGTGCATTGGCAAGTTTTCCCCATCTCCCAATCTGCCTCTGCATTTCCCTTCCCGCCTGCCCGCGGAGGTGGGGTGTGCGGTGCAGGGATGCTGCCTCGGAGCCGGGGCAGAGGCTGGTTCCTATTTGGGAGCCTTGTAAATCACAGACAGTGTGGCAGTAACAAGGGCTGCTTGGCCGACCCTTGTTAAGCAGGAGGGTGCTTGGGGCTTTGGGCAGCATTTCCTCAGTAAAACCTTCAGTTTCTAATCAGCAAACACCTCTCCTGCTGCCTGCGCTTAATTCAGATCCCTTTTTCCTTTCCAGCTTTATCACCCTGCCCCGCACACGCGCGCACCTTTCTTCTCTTTTATATCTTCACCTCTGTTTCTTCTTCCTTGCTCCTCTCCCTTTGCAGTGCCCTCCATCGCCACGGCACAGCTGGGGCTGTGCGCAGGGGCCTCGGTGGGCTTAGGTGTGTGGTGGGAAGCCAAGCCGACAGATTTTACACCCCCACCACCCACCCCATATCTGATGAAGCTCTCGTTAATTTTGTTCTCCTAATGGCCCCTCCTTTGATTTACTGGGCTGTCTGAAAGGGACTTAGAGCCTTCGCTCCACGACAGGAAATTGTTATTTTAACCTGGCAGGAAAGAATTAAAAATAAATAAACAAATAATTCTTGCTTTCTCTCCCCCCTCGAAGCTCTTTAAGTGACTTTAACTCTTTCTTTTCCCAAGTAGCAATTAAGCAGGAGCTGTTGAGGCTGGTGGTGTTGGTGGCTGCAGAAGTGTTGGCAGCCAGGGGTATCTCGTCACATACCTGCCTTGGGGAGAGGAGGCAGCAGAGCAGGATGCTGTCACGCAGCAGCCCTGTGGTGCCTGGCGCAACCCCCTGACCCGGACTGCCACCTCTGGGAAGGCAACCGGAACGCCTGGGGCCTCCTCCGCTCCCCACCTCTGCCGCCTCTCCCGCTGCAGCCTGTTCTGGTGGTGCTTGCAGGGACACTGGGCAGATCGAAAGCTGCCTGATTAATAAAGTTCCTTGCTTTGCACTACTGCAGGCTGCTTAAGGGCAGCATTTTCAAAAGAGGTCAGCTCCCATTTAGGCATCGAAATAAGTTGGTTGCCTATTCAGGAGAGCTCAGCATGTCAAGAACTGAATGCTTTTGAAAATCTGGCTTCAATTGTGGAAGCTGAGAATTTCGAAATCTGGCCCTGGATCCTAATAGTTCTTTTGGAATTGAAGTTTTCATTCATTTTCCTCATTATTTTTATGCTGGCCATTTACTTTTTGTACTTCACTCAGCTGTGAAAGGAATGGCCACATGTCCCTATTTAGAGCTCATATTCTGCCTGGAGGTTTGGGGAGGTACCATACACTTGTTGCAACACACCTTCTCTCCACAGTCTCTACTCAATACTGTTCAATCTGCCCAGTGCCATGGCCAAATTTTTTGATCTCCCTTTTTTCTCCCCACCTATTGCCATTCATCTTTTTACAAACCTGGGGGCAGCCAGTTTAGTCAGTGCATCGATGTGCCTGGGTGGTCCTAGCTCATGAAGGGTCCATTACGCATTTCTGCGCCTTTGGCTTTGCCCTTCTGGCCAGAGGCTCTGTGCGACACAGAGCTGCAGGGAGGTCTGGTCAGGAACGTCTTTGCCTATCCCCTCCCCCAGCATGGGCTCCAAGGAGCAGCTCTTTTCTGTCCAACATTTTTCCATCCTGCTGCCAAACCCATCCAGATAGGGGGAATGAGTCAGCTTTGCTCCGTAGGCTTCCAGCACTGAGGAACAAGACATTAAGTCCTACCCCAAAATGTTTCTTCTGTGTTGGTGGAAGGCTTTCTATTCCCAGCAACCCTGATGGTGCAAGGTAGAAACTAAACCCGTTTTTTAAGCCTAAACTAACTCAAAGTTACTAACTCAAATTACACTCGGATGAGTGTAATTAGCGGTGCTTCAGTGGTGTCAACAGTGTGTGTTCTGGTGCGGATAGACCTCGGCCACTTTTACGGCCATGGTCAGCGGTGGTTTACCCAAGATGGCTGCGGCATAACGAAGGGTGCTTTGGTGGCTGTCTTACATGGGGAAATGAACTTGAGTAACTTAGATGGTCTCCAAGTCAATAGCTAAAGGATCTCATACAACAGTATGTGCTGGTTGATGGGGGAAACGCTTCAAAGACAAATTGTTGAGATTCTGTTCTCTCCTTGGAGGAAGAGAGTGATACCAGGAAGGATGAGGTCCATAGAAGGGAAGTTGCTGTCTTGTCACTTTGGCACTGGAGGTTACCCACAGAGGATTTTTACATGTAACACGGCTCTGTGGGCTGCAGTAGCTAGAGTATGAGTCTAGCTGATCTTTCTGGGCGCCTTCAGGGTATGCCTAGCCTGACTTCCGATGACTGAGCTCTGTCTGTGCTCCTGAGCTCACATCAGCCTGCAAAGTGCCATGTAAAGATGCTCTTTGTGGTGTTTGCAAAGCTCCAGCTGCAGGTCACTTTACTCGGCGTTGCTTCCTTTTAAAATTTTCTTTTTCTTATCTCTTCTCAACTTTATATGAATTTCTCCTCCATGACTTCTCCCCCAAGCAGTGCTCTGGAGTGTGGGGGAGGGGAAAGGGAACAGCTTGTGAGGCTGTTAGAGGGACAGCCCAATTTGCAGAGATGCATGCAAGCTAGGGTAGCTGGATTCTTGCTTTTGCGATGTGGACCTCAGCACGGCCAGCCACGGACATTGACCCTGCACTGCGCCTCTTACACCTGTGCTGTCACCAGAGGCCAAGCAAAGTCATTTGAGAGTATCTTGGTGAGACTTCCCCAAATGCTGTGGTTCCTTGCTAGCAGTAATCAGCCTTGCCTTGAACGACTCACCGAACATCTCTTGGGGAGTCTGTGGTAGTCCTTACTTCAGGAGTTAGGAGGTTTAATTTTGGAGGTTATGCTTGAAAAGACTCGTCCCCTCTTTTTGACTGAGATGGTTATGGAAAGGACATGCTGAAACAGGTGACGGTTCGATCAGTGACCATGGTGGAAGTAGGAAATACTGCTCTGCAGAGTCCAGGTGTTCTTGAGGATGGTGGTTGAGGCTAATGAGCTTGTTGTGTGTCTGCAGGGGGAGCAGACAATATAACTGCTGTTTGGGCTGGCTGCCATGGCTGGTTTGGTCTTGGGCTTCTCCCCTGCCAACGTAGACATGCCACAAAAACAATTCTGAAATGCCTTTGAGACTTGCAGGTCATCTTCTTAGTGCTGCAGCTGGAGGGAGCTCAAAAGCCTGTAGCTGCGTTGTAATGTCCATAGACGGAAGCCTCTCCTTGACTTCAGCCCTTTGCCCTTGGTTGAAGCTGAATTCAGTCTGACATCTGAGGTGTCTCTTGGTGCAGCCACTTAGACCTTTAATCCTCCTGACCTGGCTTGTCTGCTTTAGCGTTCGTTCATGACAGTCTCTCCAAAACAGCTGCTGTAGTGTGCAGCTCTTCACAGCAATCTGGGTTGTGACAGGTGCTCTTGGGCTTCAGGGTTTTTTGAGATTGTTGATGATTTCGAATATGAACCTGGTGGTTTGTCCGGACAGGGTAGTTCAACTCAAAACAAGCAGTGTGTTTCAGGCAGAACAGTTTATCTGAAATCTTTCCATAGATTGGGTCTCTTAGTTTAGAATAAAGGTCTGTTATGCCAAATTAGTGTAATCCGCCCTCAGCTTACTGCACTGAATTGAAACAAATTTAGAACTGGACATTTCTTTTCTGCTGAAAAAGTGTCCCCTCTGCTTCAGAATAATTCCTCGCAGAAATGCCCTGAGAAACCTTTACATCTCCTAGGCAGTCCTATCTGAATTGAGACATAGGTATGCTCAGTAGCAACATGGCCAGTGTCTCAGGAAGAGACTGAAACTGTGGGATCGCCTCTGTTTTCATATAGCTCAGGACTTGTACCTACTCATTTACTTTTGTGTTCAAGCTAGAATATATTCCAGACATGGCCAAGAAGTGGCAGCAAGACTTGGCAAATATCTCCAGTGACACCTTGTTGGAAATGTTTGTGTTTTGCTCCTGAAGATTGCCTGGTGTGCATTGCTGGCACAGTACAGGCATTCGCTGCACCGAATCTGAAATGGGGAAGGGGAGTGAGTATGTGTCTGTGTGCACACATGGTAGATTTGTACCGAGGGCTGAGGGTGGGATGTCTTGGGAGACTCACAACCATGCTGCAGGGAGAGGCTGGAGAAGAGAAGTGCTTGCATCAGTGTCTGTAGCCTGCTCAGGCCACTGGCTTGGTGAAGCCCTGGGATTTTAGGGATGTTGGTAGAGAAGCCAGGCAGGGCTGGAAAGCAGAGGGAAGGCTGAGGGTTTCATCCATCATGTCTCTTGTCATCTGCAGGAATCCGCTGCCACACCTCCACTGCATCCCCTGAGGCAGCTTATGGGACCCTTCCCTGGGCGCCTCTGCCCCAGGACGCACCGCATGGGATGGCAATGACACGTGGAAAGAAGAGACCCATGTCCCCCATCCCTTGCCTCATACTTGCAGCCGCTATCTGCTTTGCCAGACTGAGTGAGTTTCTGTTCTTACCCATTTGTTCTATTTCGTTTATGTTTTGCCTTGATGCTGGTTAGCATAGCCATGCCTCAAGCACAAAGTGGTTTTCTCTCTCCGCTGCTTCCTCAGTAGCCTTGACCAAAGGTCTAGGTTCCAACGCTCCTCCAGAGGAGAAGGGGATACAGTCAGAGTTGGAAATCTCTGTCTAGTGGTGCCAAGAAGAAATGGGGCTGGTGCGCGTCTCAAAGCACTAGGGTGGGTGTGTGGGGAGCTAAGGGGAAGGTGCGGCACAAGCAGAAGTGATGGGGAGTGCAAAATGTACCAGCACTGCAGTTTTTTTCCTCTGTCCTTTCTTTTGCTGAGTCTCACAGAGCTTTCTTATTCCCATTTTTTCCCTCTGTGCAGGTGAATCTCTGCAGGTCACTGTGCAACCTGCCTCCATTGTCCAAAAGCTTGGGGGGCCAGTCAGCCTGGGGTGTGTGGTGGACCCCCCCAGAGTGAACCTCACCTGGCGACTGAACGGGAAGGAGCTGGCTGGATCGGACGAGGTGCTGGGTATCCACATCGAGCGAGGGAAACTTGTCATCACGGCTCTCAACAACCACACCGTGGGGCGATACCAGTGCATTGCTCGTGTGCCTGAAGGAGTCATTGCCAGTGTCCCCGCAGTGGTCACGTTAGCTAGTGAGTAACTTTAGTCCTCTGCCGTCCCCTGCATTGCTTGGGACATCACTCATGTCTTGAGAGGCTCATCTACATTCACTCGTTCATGCTGGCATCAAGGGAGGGCTCCTTTGGCTTAGGCCATTTTGTAGCATTTTTGATCGTGGACTGGCTGTCATGTTGTGGCCCAGCCATGATCCAAGCAGTCTTCCTGCATGGTGGGCTGCAGACCTGTCCTGCAGTGACAGTTTTTGCAAGACCACAAAGAGCAGGAAATACTTGACCGATGGGGTTTGTGTGCGTGGTTGGTTTCCTGGCTGCCATGTTGCTATATCTGGTTGCTGACTTCTTGATTAAGGTTACCAAAAAGTACCTGCTGGTGCTGATGGCCAAACCTCTGCCTAGGCTGCTGCGGGGCTGTTGCCAGTGCTGGGTCAGTGTCTGCTAAGTTTTGCTGCCTTCCTGACCCACAGAAAGCAAAGTCCTTTGCCCTGCTTGTGCTGTGGTGGGTCCTGTGCTTTTTTGTGTTGCCCCTGGGTTCATCATAACCAAAGTACCAGCCCCCGCGCTTACAGTAAAGAAAGGTTGGTCTGGTTGTGGTGAGGAGGCACTCCTGAGCACCTGCATTAAGTGGCTGGTGGCCTCTGTGCACCATTGGGAAGATCCCTTGCCAAAAGGCAAGGTGAGGGAGAGGGATGGTAGGAGAATGGTTGCATGGAGATGTTGAAGGCAGAGGCCGCGCGGTCCTCATTTGGTAAGGCAGGCGTAGAAGTCGGCAGGAGGCAGATACAGGAGAGCAGAGTATCTAAAAGCACTTGTAACGAGGTTTTTGTCTTTAAGGGCTGGAGACTGTATTTATTACCACTGCTGTTGGTCCTGGGAGGGTGTGCTCCCCCTTTCCTGGCCTTTGCCCTCTTCCTGCAAGGCTGCAGTGGCATAGCAGCAAAAAGCCACCTTGTTTCTGAGCCACAGCTCTGAGCAAGGGACTTTGCTCCTATCTCTGAGCTTACGTGCTCCCCACTGCATTGGCAACGGACCAAGGAGACGTGTGCATGGGAGGGGGTATCTTAGAGTGGGGAACTTCTCTTAGGGGCGCCTGGTTTTGGCCAGATGTTATGCTCAAATGTGAGACAGTGCTGTATTTGGATGCATCTGAGAAAGGGCAGCCCATGCCTGCTTGGAGATGGGGGGGGTCTGTGTGGACCACCCTTGTTTAGGCAATGGAGAGTCTGATCTTCTCAGAGACCCATGCAGTTTTTGGTGGAGCAAGTGTGTGCAGAGGAAACCGCTATGCCCTGGCAGTGACAGCCCCCAGGCGTGGAAAGGGCTTCGTCTTCCCAGCAAGGGGGAGTTTGGGGCTAAGTCTTAAAAAAATGAAGAAGTGAAGATGTTTGTGCAAAGTGGGGGCTGGCTTTGCTTTAAAGCCAAGAGCTATTGGCTTGTCACTGATACATTAATCAGGAGTGAAATGTTTAGGCCAAGCTGGGTGGGAGGAGGCGGCGAGGGAAAGCAAGGGGAGAGTTGCTGAGCTCTGAAGTGGGGTGGGAGGGGGTTGTCACGGGGCCGAATCTGTCAGGGGATTTGGCCTGAGCCCTGTGCCGAGATTAAGTTTCGGAGAACACATTCCAGAGCAGAAAGGGGGCTGTGTGCGCTGGTGGCCTGATAGAGGGAAGGAGAGGAGGGGAGAGGTGGATGGGATTACCAAAGGCATGGTTTGCATTTAGGAGAGCAGGGTGTGCACAGCTCCTCAGCCTGATCGGTTCCTTCTTAGGCTGATCCCCTTTTCTTTTTTTTCCCCTCACCCCAACCCACCACCACCAGCTCCATCTCCTGGGACAAAGCATGTCTGTTTGACCTGTCTGCTTTGGTCTAGCATCAGTGGTGGATGTGAGACAGGTCCTAGAGCACCAGAAGGTCCCACTGTGTCCGTCAGAACAAATCAAAGCCACAACTGAGTAGTCCGTCAGGCCTCTCCAGGAGCCAAATCGCCTTCAGCTACCATATTGCAACAGGGGATGGGGGTGCAAAAGAAGGGGACTTGCCCATTGCTGCGGTCCCTGCCACAGCAAAGGCACTGCTGCTGAGGGGAGATCAGGAGCACCGTTCAGTGGAGTGCACAAAACTGGAGCCAGAAGTTGGATGAACAAGCAACTAATCCATCATGGAGCACCCCTGTGCTGCGCAGCATGGGTCCCTTGTCCTCGAGGGGAGCTGGGGATGGCAGAGCCCAAGTCCCACACACCCAGACGGCCTCGGGCGATAGAGACCCCCCCCAGGTGGGGAAGTCCTGGCAGTCAATGAATGAAGAGAGAGAGAGGGCAACCCAGGAAAGATCAAGGGGCTGAAGGTGTAGAAGGGAAGCCTTCTGGAGGGGTTCATATAACGAGTTTCATGCTTGTGAGCTGGAGGGTACTTGCGACAGTGGCTTTACAATGGTCTGAAATAACAGAGGGCACAGGTTTGTGGTGGGTCTGAGTTTGAAAGCTATGGTAGCAGATGTGCCATGGGCTCTCACTCCTGCTCCAGACTTCCTCTACAGGGCCTTGCTCTGAGCTGGTTCAATGGGGACCATGGTCCTGGGGGTGGAGAGGGAAGCCCCTGGCAGGTTGGCATTGCAGTTGATACATCTCTTCCAGATCACCTGCTGGGCTGAAAGAAAACCCTCTGAAAGTCTTAGCCCCATCCAAAAATTACTTTGGCAGGGCCAGGGGGAGAGTGCAACTAGAACGTGAATGAAAGCGGGGAGGGGGGGTGTGTGGAAATATTTTCAAGGTTTAGGTTTATTTTGGAAAAGGGCCTGGAGTAATTGGAAAAAGTGTCTTGCTAGGTTTCAAGGGGTGTAGGTAACATCATCTGGCCAACTTTTAGGCTGTTATTTTCACTCCTTTCTCTCCTTCTCCTTTGGAGCAAACACCCTCCCAGTGCCCCAGGCTGTGCACGCCCCGTCCCTCAGGACCTCCTTGCGCTTTGCTGACAGTCAGCAAAGAGATAACCATCGCTGCCATGCTGGCAGCCACAGTGTAGCCTTGGGACTGATACCGCCTTCTCTGTCTGTGGCACAGCGACGTCGAGTCCATCTCTGCTCTCCCTGGTTGAAAGTAGCATTTGAAACCAGTGGAGATGAAATAGCTATTGTATAGCCGAGGGGTGGAGGGAGGAGGGATTTGCAGAAAGGGGAAGATTTCTTAAAGCAACAAAAGGAGCAGCACTTCAGGCATTACCTGGGCACTTTTAGGTCCAGTTAGAGCTGACCTGGTGCTCCATGATCCCACATTCAACCTTGGCAGCCCATGGCACATCGGTGCAGATAGGTACCTGCTGATCACTGCTGGCCTGGCGTGCTGTGCAAGATCAGCCCTGCATGGCCCCGACACAGCCCTTCAGCCCAGCAGTGATGGGCTGAAGTCTGGGACAGCTTCAATGGATGGGGCAGGGGTATTCCTGGTTTTCCAAGCCAGGTATTAAGCCTTCATATGGCTGAGAGCTGCAAGAAAGAGAAAGGTATTTTCTCTGCCCACTTGCAGCTGGCAAATTTGCCATCATGCCAGAAGACCTGCTCCAGCCCCTCTCCTGGGTGGAGGTGCTATATGAAAAGGGTATGGCTGCAGTGGGCTCTGGCGGGGCCAGATAAATCCCCCAGGGACACGGACGTGGCACTGTGGGCTGGTCCTGCAACACCAAAAGGCTCAGAAGGTCAAGAACCCTTGGTGGAGCTCATGGGGCAGCTGAAGTGCAGGACTGGAGTGAGCAGAGGTGGCAAAAGCCATGCAACTCCCAGCATTCAGCTGTGTGTGTGGAAAATCAGTGCGGTGAGCACAACAGCAAGCCTGAGTTGGATAGATGTGACATTTAAAAACAAAACAAAAAAAATAGATGAGGCGTGCAGCAAAGGGACTCCACCTGTTCCAGTGTATCCCCTGCGGCCAGGGACAAGAGGAGTGTGGGGCACCTGTGTCCCGGAGACACTGTGGGACAAGGGAGGCTCATTGCCCCACGGCCCTCCATCGGCGCCACCAGCGAGGGCAGCCCTCGGCTTTGCGGGAGCACGTGAGGGAAGCCGGGCCTCAACGCGCAGTGCTCCTGGGCAGTGACCCTGCGCCGGGTCGGGCTGGGCATCCCCCAGGAATTTGCAGCTGCTTTCTGAAGACAGCCCCATTCATTTTCCTCTGCCTGGGCCTCTCTTCTGACGGCTCCCCGGAGGCGACGGTGGGAGGGAGGGAGGGAAGGGGGCGGCTGCGTTTTGGAAAAGCATTTGCTGAGCAGACACAGGGGGCTCTGGCCCAGGGGGCAGAGGTGGTGTGAGGAGGGGAGAGAAGGAAAACACAGGTGGTGTTTCTTGAGCTGGTGGAGCTGTGGCACGAGGGCTGTGCGACAGGCCCGGGGCGATGTGGGGGAGTGGGGCTGGGGCACGGCAGGGGGGATGCGCTTGGGGGTGCATGAGCAGGCAGGAGGCCGGAGGGCTGCCCCTGTCCTGACGAGGCGAGAGGGGGCTGGTGGTGACAGCACCAGTGCCCAGGCTCCTCTCGGTGCTGACCGGACTGGGAGTAAGAGACGTAACCCCAGGCTGCTCTGACAGCCGAGGGGGGATTAGTGGAAGATGCCTGCCCCCAGGCTGAGGGACCCCCATCATTCCCCTTCTTGGGGTCACTCCCTTCCCTCCCTCACCGTTCCCTACAGCGGGGAGGACTTTCACCTTGAGGACCGGCATTTTATTTACTACTGTTTCTTCTCTGAAGTTATTTATGGTCTCCCATTCATTTAATCTGGTCTGTCTCGGCAGCCTCTTTGCTTGGCCCCCCGCCCTGGGATTCAGCTGGTTTCCCTCCCTGATGACAGCGGCACAGCTAGCTGCAGGGCTGACCCTCCCCGTGCCCCGGCTCGCCCCATCGTGTCTCGGAGTGGGTTGCAGATGGACACAAGCAATGGCCTTTGGTTGCACTCCCTTCTAAACAAAAAAGAAAAAAAAAAAAAAGGAAAAAAATAAGCCCTGTTATCCCGGCACAGCTGGGATTGGCAGTGCTCTGTCTGTCTGTCCGCAGCACCTCCCAGCCGGTGGCTGGTGGATGAGGACTCGCTGCTTCCCTGTGATCAAGTGTGTCTTTTAAGGACAAGGACATGGGCTGACATGTCGGGTGCTGCCATATGAAAAGGAAAACCCAGCTAGGGGAGAGGGGATGTGGTTTCTCCCAGCTGTGGCGGGAGTTAGACCCAGGGTGCAAATTGCATGTTAGACATGGGGCATGGCTGCTGCCGGCCGGGCAGCCAAAGGGAGGAACGCTGCATCCCCCCCAGTGCTGACCCTCTCCTCCACCCCTCCCTGCGCTGCCTGGTGGGAGGAGGTGTGCGTGGCTGCCCACATTTCAAAGGGGGTTCATTTTAAGCCCCCAGGGCAAAACTGTGTGTCCTACCCCAGCACAGCAGCCTCCATCAGCCTCCGTTTTGCTGTGCTGGGGCCAAGCGCAAAGGGGTAATGTGAAGGGGGGGCTCATCCCACGCACAGGATGCCCCCGCCACGGGGCCAGCAGTGCCCCCAACCACCCCTTGCCAGCTCCAGCCGACCCATCGGCATTAATGGACGGCTGTATGCGCCTGTACCAGCGGGAGGTGGAGCGGTTGAGACCGCCCGTGGCCAAAACCCACTGGCAAATAAAACAGTCTTGTTCACTGTGGGGGAGCAGGAATTTAGGGGAGTAGTTTGGCAGGAAGCTCGTACACTTGCGTATTGGAAAATAGCTTGTCCTGGTGCCCACCTGATATTTTTCACCTCTCCCCTGCTGGTTTCACTCCACTTCTCTGGCGGCACCCAGTTCTCGCTCCCCCAGCCACCCCAGGATCCCTTTCCTCCGTCCTTTCCCCCTCTGTCCACAGCTTTGCCCCTTGTCCCCTGTGGCCAGGCTGGGAGGGGAAGGCAGGAAGAGCCAGGGGTCCCATCCCCCCGTGGGGCTGCAGCACTCACAGCTGTGAGAGCGGTGGGCTGATCTGCTGTCTGGGGGGCTGCACATGAGGGACCCCCACATCCACCCAGTGCAAGGTCGTCCTGGGGGTCCCCCGGCACAGGGACATCATTTTCCATCTCCGAGTGCATGGTGCTCCCCAGTGGGCTCCGTGGGCCTGCTCTTCCTCTGGGCTCCTGGGCCCCTTCTCCTCTTCGGGGTCTGTGCGTGCATGCACGCGTGTGTGTGTGTGTGTGCATGCAGATCCCTGCCAGCATTGCTGGAGCCTATGCCTTGGCTCCAAAATCTTAATTTGGCTGTGATGAATCCAGACCACCAAGGCGCACATTAATTTTCCTCATGCTCGTTTATATTTTGTTGATCGGAGAAATATGCATGATGCGGGCAGGCAGACACCGGGCTCTTGCGTCTTCTCCACCTCTTTCCATTTCTGTGGCTCTTACTATTTTATTCCTTGATCAAATATAAAAAGCAAAGAGGAGAAGATATCCAGCACCCTTCCCCTCCCCAGCAGTAACTTTCGTTGTTGGAGGATCACAAGGCACTGCCAGCTTTTCACAAGTTAAGAGTTAACCTTCATCTGGCTTTAATACCCAGTGGAAACATGGCTCCCCTCCTCAGCTTGTCTTAAAGGATTAATCACATTTCTGAAGTTCACCCGTATTCCTTCTTTTTATTATTATTTTTTTTAATTGAATGTTGCCAAGAAATTCCAGAAGTATTAAGCATGTTCGCTGCAAATCATTTTTATGACATTGCAAAACCTCCCCTTTTCTCTTCAACCTCCTCCCCTTCCCTCAGATCTGGGCCCGGGAACGCTGGCTCTCCCGGCAGCCGCCCGGCAGCCCCTCCGCACCGCGCTCGGGGAGGCTTTCTCGCCACCTTGCCAAGAGAGCTGGTTTTTATTTAAACTCCATAAAGGATCTTGCTTTAATCAGAAAGTCTGCTTGAGAAATTTCATGTCACTTTTCCATGACTGTGGGTGGGAGAAGCTTGGAGCCAGAGTTGTCTTTTGCTCTTGGAGAGCTGCTGCATTTCCCAGAGAACAAAAACACATTTTTCTGCCGGCCGGGGCTGCCAAGGGAGGCTGCCTGCCGTCCGCCCGCCGCCAGCCCTCCTGCTTCCCCCCAGCTCTCCAAACTGCCCAAGGTCACGGGCGCCACGTCCTGGGATGGGTTTTGAGGGGTGAGGGAGCTGCTGACAGTGCGCGGCCGCGCTGTGCCGTGGCGAGGGATGCGACGCGCTGCCTTAGAGTGGGGTTTTGAAAAGGGAGTGCGGTCTCGTCCGGATTTAGTGGTGTGCCGCTCGGGAGATGTGTGCTAGTGCTGAGTCCCGGGGAAGATGGGCTGCCTTGATGCGACAACGTGACTTGTGACCAGCTGCGGGATGCGCAGTTGTCACTAGTGGTCGCCTGGGCTGGTGCAAGGCACCATAAAAATGCATATGCAGGATTTTTTTCCTGGCACAAAACCCTCTCCCTCGCGGCAGAGGCTGACTGAGACAAACTTTGGGCTTGCAGCGCCCCAGAAAGATTTGCCATCGTGCCCAGGGAGAGAGGGGACCGACTTAATCTCCGGGAAGCTTGTTGGGGCCAGGCTGGCATGCTCCCTGCCCTGCCAAATCCGTGGGGTTTCACCACAGTCCTCTGCTCCTGCTTTGAAAAACAGTGTAAAGAACACAAAAAGTCAAGTGCCCCTTCCCCCCTGCCCCTGTGCTTCCGCTCCTGCTGCCTGCATCAGCCCTGCTGGGGGAGTGACCCATGTCACAGCCTCGTAGGGGGACACATGCTGGGACAGGGTGTTTTCATGGCTGCTTTACGGAGAGGGCAGCTGTGCCGTGTAGAGGAGGAGCTGCTTTTCCTTGCAAGTCCCTGGTTTTTGAACTGGGGCATGGGTGCTGCTTGGGCACGTGCAAGGCCTCATGGTTAACCACCCTTTGTACGCGAGATATTTGATGGGAGCGAGAGTGCCCTGAGCGGAGGCACCGATTGCTCAGGCACTGGAGGAGCTCAGGGCAGCTCTGGGAGCATCCAGCGCTCACACACCTTCTCCCACTCTGTCACCTGGCATCTGTGCACCCTTGAAGCAGGCTGGGTTCCCTGAGTTATGACTACAAAGTTAGCTTCTCGGTAGTGGGATGGCATCTGCGTTTGAAATAGCAGGTGGCAGAAGGACTGTTTTTGGCCACCCTTCAGTGCTGCAGTAAGCTGGCTCATTTTTTACTCTCAGGCCAGGATTTTTCACACCCAGTTTCTCAGCCGTGGAGCAGGCGGTTCTCCAGAAGCTGTGTTTTAAGTTACCCATTTTGTAGGAAGGAGGAGGAAAAAAAAAATAAAGCTCTGAAACCAGGCCAGTTTCCCTAGCTGCTGGGGATGGAGCGGTCCTCTGCTGGCACTGCAATGAAAAGCCCCAGCTCCTCACAGAGAGGGTAAGCTGACACCAGGGTGCTGAGCCAGCCACTGAGATGCCCTATTGTTTGCTCTCTGTGCAGATCTCAAAGATTTCAAGTTCGATGGCCAGCATGTGATCGAGGTGGATGAAGGGAACACGGCCGTGATCGCCTGCGACCTGCCCGAAAGTCACCCCAAGGCTCAGGTCCGCTACAGCGTGAAGCAGGAGTGGCTAGAGGCCTCCCGAGGTGAGTGCCACAGAGGTCTGTCCCGCTGGGTCCCCTCCCATGACCCTATTTTACCCTTTCCTGCCACCAGTAGCTTGCTCTGCCTGATGCTGCCTCCTTGTTGTCCCTTCACCACCGGTCTGAGCACAGGTTAGTTTAGGGTCTCTGCCAGGTCTCCCCGATGTCTCCGTTGCCTGGCACTAGGGAGCCACGTGTAACACCAGCTGTGGAAGAGGAAAGAAAGTAGAATGAGGTGATGCACCACGTTGCTCTTCATCAGGCATCTCCATGTGTCCATGAAGTGCTCCTTTAACCCAGCCTGGAAAAAGGCGACTTTTGAATTTGGGGAAATTTTTTAAATTTGGATCTGAATTTTGCAGCTTCACTCCATCTGCTGCCTGTACCTGTGACAAGCTAGCTTCACCTAAGGCTCTGTTCTTCCCACCATTGCATCATTGCTCCCCTGATATTTGAACCAAAAGGGGTCATTTCGGTGCTGTCAGTGTTATTGTGTTGTTTTTTCCCTTCCCATTTGTCCGCCTTTTCTCCACTCTTCCAGAGGGGGGACATGTCTTATAACCACATGCCACCTCTTCTTCTCTCCCTACAGACAATTACCTTATCATGCCATCCGGGAACCTTCAGATCGTCAATGCCAGCCAAGAGGATGAGGGGACTTATAAATGTGCTGCCTACAACCCTGTGACGCAGGAGGTGAAAACCTCGGTCTCTAGCGAGAGGCTCCGCGTGAGACGTAAGCTGCTCTCCCTTCACTGCACGTCTTCTCTGTAGCACTTCCAGCCCTGGGAGCACGTACCAGTGCTATTGCAGCTGGTTTTCCATGTGAACCGACATTATCAGTTGCTGGGAAAATGCCTTTCCCGCAGCAGAAGGCCCCAGGGTCTGTTCCTGGGGTATGTGCGTGCAACCCTGGGATTGCCATACTTCCTCAGGACTGGTTCTTGGTGATGGGCGAGCAAAGGCCCTTAGCCCTTTGGCAAGACCGCTTGCTGTGTGCACACATCCCTTGAGGAATGTCCCTCTTGGCCTGCCTTGCCGTTTATCTATTGCAGCGCAGGGGAGCAGCGCTAGCCCTACCATTACCCCTACCTGCACTCTGCACAGGGCGCTTTCCCACCGGCCACCTTCCTTCCCACCCACATCCTTCCTCCTCCTCTTCTCACCAGGTTCCACAGCAGAGGCAGCCCGGATAATCTACCCCCCTGAAGCTCAGACCATCATTGTCACCAAGGGCCAAAGCCTCATCCTGGAGTGCGTGGCCAGCGGGATCCCCCCACCGCGGGTCACCTGGGCCAAAGATGGCTCCAGCGTCTCTGCATACAACAAGACACGCTTCCTGCTCAGCAACCTCCTGATTGACCCCACGAGTGAGGAGGACTCGGGGACCTACAGCTGCACGGCTGACAATGGGGTTGGGGAGGCCGGAGCCGCATTCATCTTCTACAATGTGCAGGTGTTCGGTGAGTGCTGCTCTAGCCCTTGTTTCAGGAAGGGCTTAGACTTTCTCCACTGCTTTCAGGGGAAAATATTAGTGCTGCTGTACTCTTCCTCTCCCTGGACAAACTGCAACGTAAAGCAAACCCCTGCTTGTGGTTCCAGTTTCTAGGAGATGGGATGAATTCTTCCTTGAGGGTGGTAGTTCCTCCTTCTTGGCTCCCACCATGAGCTGGAGATGATGGATCCTCCCTTCCCCTGCAGAAGCTCTTCTCTTGTCATTTGTGGCACTGGGTTTGCTCTAACTCTCCACTCTCTAGTGGATGACTGGCTGCTTCTTAGACATATTTGACATTGGCATAGGAAAGACATCAGAGTGACTTGCTTTTTGCTCTGTTCTGTAGGGAAGCTCTCTATGGGGTGGAAAATGTAAGGGATACTACACCTTAGATATTTCTACCGTGCATCCTTCCGCTTTTCACAAGCGTTAGGGAGGCTAAACCTACGTTCCCTGCTCACTACAGGGTGGTTGGACTAGATGACCTCTAAAGGTCCCTTCCGACCCAAAGCATTCTATTCTATGATTCTATGATTATATGATTTATTGGATTGTATTTCATCCAGGTGCCAGTGTTGTTTTGGCACAAGCGCAATATTTGCAGAGTAGCGTTTCAGCTCAGAAAAATGGGACTTGTAGGTGGCTGCTGTCATCTGAGAGGGGCAGATGGCCTTGGACCACCTCTCCTTGCAGTTCATGTGGATGCTGAAGGGGCAGCGCAATGAAGTGGACCCCTGCAGGCCCCCACAAATGGAGTAGAACTTGGGGGTGGGCTGGGGTAAGGATACATCACTCTGCCCTCATCCCTGCCAGAGGGGAAAGTGCAAAGCCATGACTGTGCCGTGCTCCCTGCCAAGTGGCACTCAGCAGGCGTGTTTTTTCCCTGCACAGAGCCCCCGGAGGTCACCGTGGAGCTGTCCCAGCAGATCATTCCCTGGGGCCAGAGCGCCAAGTTCACCTGCGAGGTGCGAGGGAACCCCCAGCCCTCTGTCATGTGGCTGCGCAACGCCGTCCCCCTCTCTGCCAGCCACCGGCTCCGGCTCTCCCGCAGGGCACTGCGGCTGGTCAGCGTGGGGCCCGAGGATGATGGCATATACCAGTGCATGGCGGAGAACGAGGTCGGCAGTGCACAAGCCATGGTGCAGCTGAGGACAGCCCGGCCGGGTAAGTCCCCCTCTCCAAGTTTGCGACCATTCAATCCCTAAAACACAGGGAAAGAGCAGGGGAAGCAGGAGAAGAAAGTTGGTGTGTAACCCTCCCGCTTGTGTTTGAGCTGCCTTGCTCTTCCCTCCCTTTTACCCTACACTTCGAGTGCTTTTTTGACTGGGATCTCTGTATCTGCCTGTAGGAAGAGATGGTAGCAGTTTTGCTTCTAAGTGCAGTGCCATGTGTGCATACTTGAGCTCTCTACCTGAGGCATAGGACGTCTGGGTGTAGTGCCTTACCCCGTGGCTTACTCGGCTCTGCCGCTGAGCTTGCACTGAGCAAGAGCATAAACACTGATGTGGGTGGATTCACCTGGGGTAAGAGAGGTACCACCTGATTCCTTGGATCCTGCTGAACTTACCCAGGGTAAGAGGGGCTTCAGAGAGGGAGGAAGCCCCGTGTGGTCAAGGCCTGTTCTCAGAGAGGCCCCAGTGAGGTGTGTTAGGTTGATAGCGGGAGAAGGAGAGATTGTTGCCGACACCTTTTTGAGTGGCACAGTAGGCAGCACCGCCTGGGACCCGGTACCTCTAAGGTACCTGTGCTGCAATGGGTGTATACTGCCGGGCTTCTGAGAGGTTCAAGGGGCTCATAGCTCTGTCTTCACCCCAGTCTGGGATAGGCATTTACCCTGCCTCGACATCTTGTCTTTCAGGAGCTACACTCAACCCTGGGCGAGATGCCCAGCTGGGCTCAGCTCAGCCTTCAACACCGTCTTCCAGGGACAGTGCCTTAAAGCTGCCCCTGGATAAAGCTGGACTGCCAAAGCCTGGGACGACCCCGCTGGCAGGATCTCCACAGTGTGCAGCCAACAGGGAGCTGGTGTCTCCAGCTGAGGCCCCCATCATCCTCAGTTCTCCCCGGACATCCAAGACAGACAGCTACGATCTGGTGTGGAGACCCCGGCCTGACAGCAGAGCCCCCATCCTCTATTATGTGGTGAAGCATCGCAAGGTATCACTGTTTCGCCCTGCTCCCATCTTTCCTCTGCACCGTTCCACAGGCGGGCTGGTGGCCTCACTTCACGCTTTCACACCTCGTGAGCAGGTGCGTTGGGGCAGGGGCACCCATCGCTCACTGGTGGCACTGGTTGGTGGGACCTCCTCAGCTGCAGCCTCAGCCTGTTGAGGTGTGATGAGTACGGGCTGCAAGAGGAGGTTTGCCGAGCTGTCCAAGAAGAGCCCATAGTGGTGCCCTTTTAGCTAAGTACGTAGAGGGCATATGCACACACATGTATTCCCAGTCTGAAGAGCTTCCACTTCTAATTCCCAGTTGTGTGCTTACACCAGTAGGAAGTCCTGAGGGCAGATTGCACAGTGACTTGCTCTAATGCTTTTGTCTTGGCACAAGCCATGGGGACACCTCTGCCTTGAAAGGCTTGGGCTGCAGGACACAGAGCAGCAGCCTCTCTCTGCTGCACGTACCCGCCCTGCTCAGCAGCACTGAAGCACCCACGCTCAGTGACTGTGAGGAGCCAGTAGAGAGCTCTGGGATGCTAAATCCTCTGGGAAGGTCCTCAACCATTGGTTTTATTCTGGAAGCTGAAAGGAATTGCACTGTTGAGCATGTGTCTTGGCTAGTGGCACAATGTGAGCACACGGTGTGCTGACGAGCCCTGCTTGAGCCCATGTGCTCCTGCCCTCCGCAGTGCTTCTCGGCACCATGGGCAGAGTGCAGGCAGAGCTGTAGCCCAGCGGTTTCTCTAAATAGCAAAGTGTTGTTGAGGTAAAAATTCTGCTTTTGAGGTGTAGAGCATCTCTTCCCATTTTGCTGGGGATAAGAGGAAAAAAAGGGACTTGAATTTATCTGTTTGCTGCTTGTATTTCCTTTGGGTAGGCAGGGAGTTGCAGTAGAGGGGCAGGTTTTGCTTTGAGGTTTGAGTACATTCCAGATCTGGCGTGTTTTGGATTCCCAGCCACTGCAAGGCACCGTTTTCAATTCTATGTGAATATATGTATCTATTTTCCTGGAATTGTTTGATTTTGTGAAAATATGGTATTATAGAAGGCTGTTATAATCCCTACACATCCTTGATTTCTTTCTAAACAAAACTTAAGCTGAGGGTTTCAGCTAACCACCTCTTTAAAGAGCCCTTTAAAACAAAGGCAGAAGATGCCAACACAAGAAGACAATAGGGCAGGCTTAAATAAAATCCAAAAGATGCCAAAAGCCTCACCAGACTATTGGCTCTGGTAGTCTGCCAAGAAGAGATTTGTCCCCCAGTGAGGTATCATGTAACTACCAATTCTGCATCATGTAACTACCAATTCTGCATGCGATCTTAACTTGCAGGCTGGAGTTTGTCCATATTTTATTTGTTTTTCAGCGCTTCACCTGGAAGGGGCTGTAGGGCAGTGGAGGTCATCATGGGTCACCGCAGTTTGCAGTAATATGTTTTCAGTGTAGTCCAAATTCTCAGCTGGAGACTCTTTCTTGGGATGGTTAAGGATTGTGTGGAAAGGAATTAGTCCCAATAACCTTTAAACTTGTTTAGAAAGAGTCTCTTTCTATCAGAGATCCTTAGGATCAAGTTATATAATGATCTGGTTTCGACATCTCTGACTGGAAAAGCATGTGTATGGAGAGGGAAGGAATCAATTCAGCAACAAAAGAAAAGGCTCTTTGTGTGAAAGATAGCTATAAGGAAAGTAAAACCTACTGACAGGAGGCTTACATTTGTACTGGGCAAGGGTCTGCTTCTCCTCTGGAAAATATCTGCGGATGTCTCTTTTTCCCTGCTCTTATGCTGCCCCTAAAATCTCAGCAGCCTGCAAGATGCCACGCAGCCATCATCTTTGTTTTTTAAGAATTTCTCTTTTTCTTTCCTGGGTATCAGCAGTCTTTAGGGCTCCCCTCCCTGGCCTCACAACTCCACAGGCTCGGGAATAAAAATAAAACCAGGCAGGCATTAATCAGTCAGTGTCAAACGCTTGGAGAAGATGAATGATACGGCAGAGTCTTGGCATTTCCGTTTTGTTGCGTTGCCTGCATTGCTAATGCTCCTTTCGGTACTGGGTCACTTCAGTGTCCTGCCTATTTGCCTGCAAAAATATTATCCTTGCAGCTGGGGAGAAGAAGGAAGGTCCCACCTTCCCTCCCCCTCTACATGGGGCACTGGGACATCACCGAAAAATGACCTGTGTTTCCAAGCCTTTCTGGGGACTTTGGCAGTACACAGTCTCTTCCCTGCAGAAACCTGTGCTCAAACATTACGGTTCCTCATTTCAGCCAGAAAGTGCCAGCAGTGAGGCTGGATAAAACTGGATAAAAAGCCTTTAGTCGAATGACTCGGGTCCAGATGACCAAAGTGGTGTCTGGGTACCTCATCCCATGGAAATGGCCAGTGTCCAAATGAGCAGCTCAGCAGCTGGGCTGCAGGAGGTTTGGCTCCTAAAGCAGCTCGAGCCTCTGGCTAATGCTGCCTTTTGTAGGCACGCCTGCTCCAGAGCTTTACGCACATTGAGGGGCAGTGGTATCAGAGGGAACCAGCAGACAGAATGGGGTTGACTGAACCTCTGGGGTCAAGAAAACACCCTGGTGCTCGGTGACTCGTCCTGCTTATACCTGAATCCTTCAGCTTTGCGAAATCAGGTTGGAAACATCTCCCTCCTCTGCAGGCAGGGAACTGGTCTCCGGGCAGGGAAGGTAGCCCTGGTTGAAACCTGTCATGAAAGTTTCTGAGCTCAGTGCAGGCAAGAAGCCCAGCCTGCCCCCAGCTTTGCAATGCCTGCGTTGGTCTCTCAGCAGGTCAGCAACGCCTCGGACAGCTGGGCAGTGAGGGACGTCCCAGCCTCGCAGCACCGCCTGACCCTCACCAGGCTGGACCCTGGGAGCCTCTATGAGGTGGAGATGGCCGCTCACAACTGTGCTGGCGAGGGACAGACAGCCATGGTGACCTTCCGGACTGGTAAAGGTCAAACCTTTCCCTGGGTGTTTTGCTCTGAGTCAGGGGAGGGCCCCTCCGAGACACCCTGCCCCAGCCCTGAGGCATAGGCACCAGCTTTAGGACAATGGGGCTGTTTTTGCTCTGGAAACCCATCTGCCCTCAGCTTAGAGCAACTCTCCCAGAAGGGAAAGTGGAGGGTGGGACTGAAATGGGATGGGGAAAATCAGGTCTTCCCCTCTGCCTGGGTTGGAGTAAGTCCCTTCCTCCCTTCATGTCTCAGTTGGACACCTGCAGAACTGTAGAAAATAGGTCTGGCGGGGATGTCAAGAGGTTATTTAATCCATCCTCTGCCTGGAGACAGGATCAGCCTGTGGGAGTTGTTCCCGACAGGTGTTTGTCTAATCTGTCCTTAAAAGCTTGTCCTGCACTAAAGGAAACTTCAGGCCTTCCCACGCAGTCTGCTTGGTGCCAAGCTGTCTTTGCCACTAAAAGGATGTTCCAAATGTCTACACTAAGTCCCTCTGTCCCCTGGCTGCTTTTCATGTCTCCAGCAGGTGTGGGGAATGGCATTCCCTTTGTAGCAACCTTCCCCATGGTGGTGGGCTTGCTCACATGTCTCCTCAGGCCCCCATCTTGTGCTAATTACTACCTTCTCAGGCAGAAATCTAGCAACATTTCAAGAAAACCAATTAAAATTTTTAGAAAATTAAATATGAGGGGCACCTATTAACAGTTTAACAAACCTGCCCCTTTAGCTTTAGTTCCTGCCTGCATGTTGAGTGCTTTGAACCCCTACGGCCATTTGAGTCGAGAGAGTACTTACCTCAGCATCGTGGCTGGGAATAGTTTCTTTGCTCATCACAGCAAAAATTAACTCTGAGCTGTGTCTCTACGTCACTGATGCCACCTCTCCCTTCTGCACAGGCCGGCGCCCAAAACCAGAGATTGTTGCCAGCAAAGAGCAGCAAATCCAGAGGGACGACCCAGGCACGAGCACTCAGAGCAGTAACCAGTCTGACAACAGCCGTCTGTCCCGTAAGGCCCTCCCTGAACTGGGCAAGGAGGGAGGGCGAGGAGTGCTGGATCTCTTGTGGGTGGCAGTGGCCAGGCCGTGCTGGGGTTGAAGTCTCCGCTGGGTAAAGCAAGAATGTGCAAAGCTGGATGGGTGGCCTCTAGCTCCTGAGGAGAGAGGTCCTTCTCGGACACCCCTGCTACTGCACTTGGCAGGCAGTCTGTCTTAGGAGAGCAGGCTGATCCCACTGCCTGTCCCGACCCTTAATGCAAGGGCTTGTCAGAAACTCACTGTCTCTTGCCGAGTTTCACATGGAGGGTTCAGAAAGCCCTGCCATGGAGTCTGCGAACGTGCAGTACACGGGACCAACAAGCTTGGTGGGATGCAAGGGAGAAAGGGGAACCAAGTCCCTGCAGGTCCTGGCATCCTCCTCTCTCAGCCAAGCCCTGACAAGGGGCAGTTAGTGCCCATTCTAGGGGTGAAGGGTGCTCCATTTGGGTATTTTGCTGCACTGGAGGAACATCAGTTCCTTACTGGTTAATCCAATTCATTGTTTCCCACCTTGTGTCTGCCATTACTATTATTTACCAGTGCCATTATCCTTTCTGTGAAATTCTCTCCTTCAATCCTTACCCTTTCTGTGAAGTCCCCTCCTTCAATCCCCCACACTTATTCATGTGGTGCCTTTTCTTTTATCTCCACAGCTCCGTTCATCTCTTTCCCTCCCATCAAATTACATTTCTACAGTTCAGAACTTTTCTCTACTTCCTCCTCAGCTGGTTCTTCTCAGTCTCTCCTGTTTTCATCCCCTACACCTGTCTGTCCCTGGTGTCAGTCTCCCCCTGCTTGCTGCTTCCACATCAGCCAGGCCTTTTGCTCTGTCTCTGGCCCTGCATCCACACCTCTCGCTGCTCTCTCTCCCATGATGGGTGTACACACCTCAAACCTTGTCTCATACTACTTGAGCTGGGAGTGGAAAAGGAGCAAGATGCAAGCAGGAGTAAAAGATGTTTGCAGGGCACAAACTGAAAGGAGTGAGGATTTGGGGGTGCCAGCTCTAATGAAGAGGCAGAAAGAAGAGAGCATTCCAGACTTAAAGAGCATGTGGGTGGGTGCAATGCAGGTAGTCCTTCACCCACACACCTCTGAGCTACAGGATCCTCCAGACAGGGCAAGAAGAATGTGTTTCATGTCCTAATGTCCTTCTGTGCCCCTTGCAGCTCCAGAGGCACCGGACCGTCCAACCATCTCCATGGCATCAGAGACATCTGTGTACGTGACCTGGATCCCCCGTGGGAATGGCGGGTTTCCCATCCAGTCTTTCCGTGTGGAGTATAAGAAACTGAAGAAGTTGGGAGACTGGGTCCTGGCCACCAGTGACATTCCTCCCTCTCGCCTCTCTGTGGAAATCCCAGGCCTGGAGAAAGGTAGGCAGGTGTTCTCCTCCCTGCTTCCTGGAGGTCTGTGGGAAAGCTGTGCAGTCCCTGTAGGATGGTTAGCCATCTGTCATGTCATGCTTAGCCTCGGCATGTGCGAGCAAAACAAAGCATCCCCAGCTCCAGCCTTAGATGCATGGGGAAAAGCTGCAGATGCTTCTCCAATTTCTCCAGCTGCAAAGACCAGCATAGATTTGACCTCCCTCAGGGAGGCTTGTGCATGGTTTTCTGTATTACAGGATATAGTTACTAAAGGCATTTGGTTTTGCCATTTACTAGACAGGACAGAACTTTCCTTAGCCACAGGCAAGACAGATGGGCACACAATTCCCATTGCACTTAGAATCATAGACTCATAGAATGCTTTGGGTTGGAAGGGACCTTTAAAGGTCATCTAGTCCAACCCCCCTGCAGTGAGCAGGGACATCATCACTAGATGAGGTTGCTCACTTCACGTGAGAAAGCACGGCGTCACTGAGCTAGACAGCTTAAAATGACGACGTATCTACCCCAACTTAAAGACCAGTAAAATGATGTTTGGGTAAAAATTATTTCAGCTTTGAGCTTTTAACTGATGTTTATGTACTTAATTTCCATGTAGTAGAGGAAGGACTTCCCATACCTGCTTTTGGGTCAGGACAGCCTTTCAGGCATCTCTGAATCCACCCACACACCTTCCAGAACTGCTACCTGACCTCTAGACCACCCAGACAGGAATTGAGGAAGGCAAATAAAAGCAGGCTCCGTCTAGCACATGGCTGAAATCTGGCCATTCAGTGTTTGTACTTCAATCAAAACCTCTCTGTAGGCTCTCTGCCCTGTGGAGAAGATGTAGCCCCTCTCCACAGTCAGGCCTGTGCTGAGAGTAGAAGTCTTGGAAGACTGCAATCTCTGCAGCTCTTTTATTTCCCATTTTTCCCCTAGGCACATCGTATAAATTCCGTGTCCGGGCACTGAACATCCTGGGAGAGAGCGAGCCCAGTGCAGCATCTCGGCCATACGTAGTGTCTGGGTACAGCAACCGAGTCTATGAGCGCCCTGTGGCCGGGCCATACATTACCTTCACAGATGCCATCAATGAGACCACCATCATGCTGAAGTGGATGGTAAGGTTTGTAGGGGCAGAGATCTCTGAATGTGTAGGAAGCAGGTGTGTGGGTGTTACTTGCCCAGCTTACACATCTTCCAGGTTACCACACCGGAGCCTGTCACCAGCACAGATGGATCTGGGATCCAATAGCTCCCTCCAGCAAAGGCGGACTGGGCTTGGGCCACATAGAAGTGGGGAAGTCAGAGAGCCTAGGAAATCCTTTTCATCTGAATCCAACGTTGTACACAGGAGGCATTTCAGTGGATAACTTCAGGGTCTTGACCATTTTGTTCAACAAGCACTGTTCAACAACACATGGGGCGGCTGCTTGATCTCCTGGCCAAATTCCTGTAATCCATTAGCACCTCTGTCTGTCCTAGTAGTTTCCTTGTCCTTCACTCTCACTTGCTGGGTAGCAGTCCTAAGTGCTGATAATCATTTACAGCAGTCTACCCCAGAGGATTTTTAGGAGTGGGCAGGATCTTTAGGATCTCAAGCCCAGATCCAAGTGTTTCTAACAGCTCAGAGCTTACTCACAGGGACGCATTGCCCTCTCCCAGCTGCTTCTAGCCAGAAACTGCTACAGGGCAGGATGGGCACTGCTGTTCATTTAAACACAAACAGTAGCTGATAAAATACTGGGTGAAAGACAGCAAGAACATGTGGAGCTGGGACAGGCCTGCCCTGGGTGGGGGAGGAATAGAGCTGTCTTCAGAAACACGAGGCCGGCATTCACCAGTTCGTGGCAAGATGCAGTTTGTCTGGAAGCCATGAACCTCCTGGAGTCAAGATGAAGTTTTGCTTGTCCTTGCCCAGCTGAGTCACTGTCACTGAGGAATTTTTTCTCTGAAGCATTGGCTGTGGCTGCTGGGAGGGGGAAGAGTACTGGATGCTTGGGGTGACAGGACCAGACTCATGGCTTGTCTGTTACCTGAGAGAAGCGAGGTGTGAGAGTGTAAAACAGCACTGAGCCCTTGGAAGGAAGCCCTTACTGTGTAAACCAGTGGCAGCACAAGGAAGATCCCCCTGCTGGGTCTTCTTCCTGTCCCATCCCATTTATCCCCACTGCTCCTCGCCTAGTACAATATGGAGCACAGACATCTCTGCTAATTTCTGCTCTCCCATTCTCTGCAGTATATCCCAGCCAGCAACAACAACACTCCCATCCATGGTTTTTACATCTACTACCGCCCCACTGACAGTGACAATGACAGTGACTACAAGAAGGACGTGGTGGAAGGTAGGAGATATTGGGAGGCTGGTCCCAACTGTTGGTTCGTCCTGGAACAGTACTTGGCCAGAAGGAGCCCTGTGCATGAAAGGCACAAGGCTGCTGCTGTCCAGACTTGCTTTACCTAGCACTGCTGCCAAGCTGGACCGGCTGCATGTTGCCCGAGGAAGCTAACAGCACTGTGTGTGTGTTCCCTCCTCAGGAGATCGGTACTGGCACTCCATCAGCCACCTGCAGCCAGAGACCTCGTATGACATTAAGATGCAGTGCTTCAATGAAGGTGGTGAAAGCGAGTTCAGCAACGTGATGATCTGTGAAACCAAAGGTAACCAGCTTCGCAGGGCGCCTCTGGGAGCGCAGCCTGCTGCCTTCCCTGCCTGCAGATGTCAGAGCACAGCAAGGCAGGTACCATCCCTGCCTGATGGTGTGTCATCCAAGCTCAGGCAAGGAGATGGAGGCAGCACTGGGGAGAAGAGGCGCGTAGGTTTGTTGATGCTGTTGCTCAGTACGTATATATACCCATACCACTAGTCAGACCCCTTGTGCAGAGTCCATCACCGTTTCCCTCAGAGTAGTAGTTACCTTTTGTTTTCCTTAGTGTCACATAGATGGTGACTGGTACCAGAAGGGCTAACTTCCCTTGCTGTTCCGAACTCCTGTGTCTGGTTATAAGCAGGTCCCATGTTATCTTCCAAGCAGCTGCACTGTCATGATAGGAACAGCGTTAAGTCCAAGTGGGTGTTTTGGAGAAGCCATTTTCCTTTTTCCTTTTGCTTTAGCAGCCCAAGAGCCTGGCAGATCTGTAAGCCAAGCACAAAGGACTTGTCTGTACTGCTATATGCATCAGCCTAGGAAATCCTCTGGCATCCAGGAGCACTTCTTTAAAGCCACTGTAGAAGTCTGTCCGCTCTACAGCAGTGTAGACATCCTGGAGCGTGCTGCTCTTCCACCCGCCACATCTGTGTCTAACACTCGCTCTGTCTGTTCCCTTTGCAGCTCGGAAGTCTCTTGGTCTGCCAGGTCGTCTTCCACCCTCAACAGTGCCCCCCCAGCAGCATCCTCCACTCAGTGGTGGGCACAGTGGCCTGGGGACAGGAGCCATGGTGGCCCGTTCCAGTGACTTGCCATATTTGATTGTAGGCGTTGTGCTGGGCTCTATCGTACTCCTCATCGTGGCCTTCATCCCCTTTTGCCTTTGGAGAGCCTGGTCCAAGCAGAGTAAGGGTTCTTTCTTGAGGCCTGATTTACAAGATATGCTCTGTCCTGTGGGTAGGTGGGTCAAACACCCAAAATGTGAGGGCTGCACATTCTGGGAAGCAGGGAGAGGGTGGGCACAGGGCAATTCCCAAATGTCCCGTGGAACCCGATAAAGACAAAGGCCACCGTTTGTCCCTTGTCCTGTTTAGCTTGCTGAGAAGGAGCCCTGGGACTAGAGCAGGTGGAAAGGGGCACTCCTTTTTCCTTCATGTAGGGCCCCTTTCCACCATTTGTCTTCAAGGGTGCTTTGAGTGCCAAAACAGCTGCCTGATAGGACAGCCTAACACTGTCCCTGCTGAGCTTCAAGAAGCTCAACTTTACCTCTGTTTTTGGCATCAGACTTCCTTTTTCTTCCCACTGCAGAGCAAACTATCGACATGGGCTTCCCAGGAGCTGGGCTGCTGGTCTCATCCTGCCAGTACACCATGGTGCCTCTGAGGGGCATCTCTGCTCCTCGTGCCAATGGACATCCCTATGTTAACGGGCAGTCCTACGCCAACGGGGCACACCTGAACGGCATCTGCCCCGCTGCAGGAGTGGGCTATGCAAGCACCAAGCCCCGAGATTACAGTCCTGATGAAGTGCCACAGGTATGTCCACACCTGCGGTTAGCAGTTGGTTTGACATGAGCTGGAGGCTGTGGTTGCAGTGAGAGAGAGGGCTTCTCCAGACATGCCTGGCACCCTTTGCAGCACATGAAAGTGGCAAGACTGGCTTCTTAATAGAGATATCCCCTTTGCAATGGAGTCTGAGACGTGGGAGGAACAGGAAGGTCTCCAAAACACTGGTGAAGAAGTGGTTTCTTGGGGCAGTGGCTCTAAGTATGGAGGAGGCAGTGAGCAAAGGCTACTCTTAGGGAATGGTTCCTGTTTCTCCTGAGCAAAGCTCCCAGGGACTGACAACGTTGAGGACTCTGTGTAAATAGTAACACAGGCCAAGGCAGTGCCACAGCTGAGACTATAAATTGGTTATCATCCCCCACTGATTCAGCAGCAAGCGTGAAGTGAGTTTTTCAGTGCTCAGTTCCACTCTGTCCTCTGTAGCAAAAGAAACAGTTTCAGCTTTCTCTGCCTTCTGTCATAAGAGCTTCACCAGTCTGCCCCACGGCTCTGGCTCCCAGAGCAGCACCTGCCTCTTAATGTTGCTGTGTGGCGTTGCTCTGCTGAGAATCCTTCTCTCTCCTTCCAGTCACACGAGGAGACCAACGCCTTGCTGCAGGCGAGAGTGCTGCAGAACGGGAATGCCCAGCAAGACTACCAGCCCTCCAGGTTAGTCCTGGCTTACGGAGGGGAAGAGTGGAACAATCCAGTGGGGCCCACAAGACTACATGCTCACAAAAGCTCGCCCTCAGCATGCTCCCATCTGTCCCAATTCACTTGGGAAACAAATCCATGCTCCAGCACTAGGCCGCCTTAGTCTAAATTCTCTTAGTACAGCTCATTCCTCTTATGGTTTGAGGGAGGGATAATTTAATTTTAGACATGGGCAAGACCTACTTCCCCCTGCCCCCTTTTCCTCCCCCTGCTCCTAAGGAGACTGAAAGTAGGATGAGAAGCTAACATCTGTGACCAGATGCTGATAAACAGCTGCCCCAGAATCTGGCCAGGGTCCAATTGGAGGTGCTTTGTGTCTCACTGTTCAGATGTCAAGTCATTATTCCCATGCTCCGTGGGAGGCACTACTCCTCCCAGCTCCTGTTGGCACTCACTACATGTTGAACCGTGGATACCAGGTCCCATAACCTCATTCCCATCCCACAAGTACATCCCAACTTCTGCTCTTCCCCTCATTTAGAAATGCTTTGTGTCATTGCGTTGATGCAGCTGGCTGAGATGTTACATAGGTCATATCTTTGGAGGAGGAAAGATCTGTGAATAGCGCTAAACCTCTTTGTCTGCCTCCCCAGATTGCCCAACTCAAGAACAGAAGACAGCTCTTTCCTCTACAGTCTCCCGGATGACTCCACTCACCAGCTTCTTCAGCCACAAGATGACTGTCCTCACCTTCAAGAGCACTTTGTTGGCCTCCATCATCCAGTGATGGGCAGCAAAGTGGGAGGCCCTAGCCTGGATGGTCGACGGGATCCCTTGTTCCACCAAGGTCAGTGGTCTGGAAAACTCGGTGCTTGCTTCATCTCACCGTTTTCGGCTGATCTTGTAGGGGAATCTCACTGTAGAGCCTTTGATGGCTCTGCTCATGCTCGCTTCTGCGGCGCAAGGACAGTTCTAACACTGCATAGAACAGCAGCATGGGAAGGCCACACTAGCAGCTGGGGACTGTAAATTGCCTCAGTCAGTTTTAGCAGACAGATTTCTCATTTCTCCAAAAGCTTGAGCTGTATGCTGCCAGATGGGCACATACCCACCTTCAGTTGCGGAGATGCTGTCCTTTAGTCCTTCTCAATTTTGCATTTTCCAGACTGCCAGTAAAACAACAAGGTCCCTGAAAAATTATGTGAATCCATTTCCCTAGGACCCGGTCCGTTGATCCACCTGCAGCATGGATTGGACTTGTTGTCCGCAAGCGTAGGATCAAACTCCCATGTAGCCAGGACTTTCAGAATGCAGTTCTTCCTCTTTGATGAGAGTACCTATCCTCATAAAGTAGACTGTTGACTATAAAGCTACCACAGCATCTCTCATTTCTGTATGCATTGTAATCGTTTCTTGCTCCTTTCCCTTTCAGGAAGCCCTTGCTGCCTAGGCCTCGTGCCAGTTGAAGAGGTAGAAAGACTAGATTGCTGCCAGTCCAGAGGAGATCTCCATCCCCAGAATCCAGTGATCACATCTTTGGGTCAGGACCTACCAAGACATCTGAACAGCAGCCAGCCACCACTGAGGCCCTTAGAGACTCATTCTCCTACTAGCTAGGGACCAGGCTGCCTTTTGCAAAAGACTTATTCTAAAGAGAAAAAGAGAATGGGTATTTATTTTTGTATAACACCCCTATTTATATATTTATGCACTTGTATATAGATGTATATGTGCCTTTTATAATGCTATGGAGACAGAAGGCATCCTCAGCAAGGTCACAGGAGGGCCCAAGAAACAAGGCAGCAGCTATCCATGGCACCGGGCTGTTCATCAGAGCACAAGATTGAAACAGCAGCACAAGAGATGTTGCAGGACACGGGTCCAGCCAGAGCTGCCGCCACCAGGATCTAGCACCCTCTTGCAGTGAGGGCTTCATGAAAGATAATGCTGTCAAAAAGGTCTTTTCCTCTCCCCCACAGGAAGGTTTGTCCCAGGAACACACTCCTGTGAATGGACTGGAGTTATGCACTCTGCCTAATCAACCTTTCACATACACACCATCTGCAGCTGCGTATCTGTAAAGACAAACCCATGCTTTAACATCTAAAATAAAGGCTTTAGTCTTTTCTGTGGCTGGCTGTATGCTAAATCCTCCCACAGAATGAACCTACTCTTTTTTACTTGCAGACACACAGCACGCAGGACACCTGGGGAAAGGTGACGATTTCCTGCAGTTAGAGTTTTCCAAATAGCCACCCGCATATATCTTCTTAATGCTGAGCTCAGAAGAGGGGCAGCCACTGCCTGTGCCAGTTAAGTGACATAAAACTTCTACTGAGGAGCACAGCTAGAGGAAATTTTCATTTATCTCCAAGGTCAGCTGCATGAGTTTGGTGATCGGCGAGAGGCAGACAGACACTCAAATTCCTGCAAATTTTGTTTCCTTATCTCCCCCCCGCCCTTCCTGTGGTTTTCCAGCTTCAAAAACTTTCAGCATCCAGGCCTGTGGATAAGGGTGGGGATTTTTCCCTTAAGGAAACAGAGGATGCTCAGCACCTTCACAGGGACCCACTGAAAAGGCAGGCAGCACAAGTACCATTCATTCTTTTATGCTGGGACCAGCAGGGGCAGATTGTGTGCCTGGCTGGGATATGGCTGGATCCTGGCTGAATGCTCCTCTGTCTGGTGTACAAAGACTAGTGGCAAAAGGCAGGGGAGAAAGAGCAAGAGCAGCTGCAGGTGGTTCAACCTATTTAATTAAAAACTAGGAACAAACCCCAAGCCTCCCTGCGCACCCTCAGAAACTTTGCAACTGGAAGAACAGTGCAACACAGCCCCTCCGCTTTGGGGTTGAAGGAAGTTCTCACAGTAAGACAGGGTAAGTGCTGTAAATGATCATGCACTGCCACCATACCGAATGCCAGAGAGGGGGGGAAAAAAAAAAAAAAAAGAATAAAACCTGAAAACATACAGAGCCTGGCACTCTCACTCTGATCAGGCAGGTGCAAGCCAGTGGAATTAAAGGGTGACTTTGCATTTGCTATACCCTCCCTGAGGAGAAAGGCCCCTTTGCTTTCTCCAAACACGTAGCTCTTCCCTTGACTCTAGCTCAGTTAGCAGAGAACTGCCATTACTCCTAGGATGTTCATCAAATAACAAAACACACCCTTAAGGCAGACCTAGTATTTTTGAGAACACAGGTACCAAAGCTGTATCTGCCTGTGTGAAACTCTCATATCCAGCCTTCAACAGCCACTGTTTTG
>VYZW01039430.1:2443-13102 GCA_013401315.1 Balaeniceps rex | reverse complement strand
GAACTTTCTGTGTCAAAGCCTCTACAAGATGTCTTTGGTGTTGTGGTACAAACCGAGAAAATGAATAAATATATCACTTAGAGATACATAGCCTGAAGATGTGTAGCTGCCAACGTTTGGGAGTGCTCTGAGTTTATGAAATAAAGTAACTAGCCAAAGCAAATAGCAGATACATGAATAGAATGTGGTTACCAATAGATATTTCATTAAGTAAGGTATAAAGACATCTTTCAAGCTATGTAAAGGAAAACTGTTACTTGGCTTCATTGATTTGAGGTGCTGGACAGTCAGGCCTGGATTCAGTGGCCAGTGTGTGGGCACCGTACTGGAAAAGCATACCATCTGCCATGGCAGGAGTGACATGGGATGTACAGGAGCTCTATATCCTCCTTGAATGGCAAGTGAAGGCTGGGCAAGACACCCCGCAGAACCATAAATGGCCTATTTTCAAACACTAAATCTTGCCCTTCAACTCCACTGCACAGTGTGTAAACTGCTAAGCTTGATATCAACCCGGTGTTCAGACTGGCCTGCAAAAAGGAACCCACCTGACAAGTCCTATGTCAAGTCCACCTACATGGCAAGGCAAGGCTGAGCATGTCAGATCAGTGGACCAGGTGGGATTTACAGACAGGCTCTATCACGAGAATTATAATCTCAACCCGTTTAAAGAAATGTAGTGTGTAATGTCTAGTGTTAATGTTCCACTTGAATTTACAAGACTCCCAGTGTTGGAAGACCAATTCAGAAGAGGTTTTGTAGCAAAATGAGTTTTTAAAAAGGGGGTATCTTTTTGTGCGGGAGCCAGAAAGGCTCACAATGGAAAACTTCATAGGAGGATAGAATTTTCCTTCTCATGCTAATAGATACAGCATTATATAAAAAGCTTCTAGGGAGCAGTTTATAAAACAGCTACCTGAAATAAATATTTTGAGCCAGTGAATAGATAGTCTATCTGAAACGAGCTTGTATGTGACAAGCAAAGCCACCCACACTGTGAAGAGAAGAAATACTTTTAAATGCTCATCTTTCAATCAAAATAAGAGGCAGCTGCCTTCTGGAGACAGTGGGACACCTGCTCAGAAACTGGGACAGCCCTCAAAGTATGTGGCTTTTCTGGCAGAGGGAAGAATCATCTTTAGTCTGCTCCCCACCCGTCTTTCTAAGAGGCAGCATGGTCATGTTTGCTCCATTTGGCACCTTGCTTTTGCTCAGCGCTTGCTGTGGCTGTGGGAATTGTCCTCCAAGGAAGCAGGGTTTTAGAAGGTGGTTGCAAATGAAGAAGCACGCACTTAACTCACAGCATGATTTATGAGAACTTTTGGTCTGTAGTGTAGCTGTAATCCACAGTCAACAGGAGATTTCCCTAGGGCAAAGGAGAAAATAAAGCCTAAACCTACAGCTGTCCTCTGAGGCCTATAAAGGCTATATGGTCTTTTTCTGTAGAGTCTTCAAAGAGTAAGGGATTTTGCAAGCAGGACATAATTTAAGCAGTATATGACATTTTATTAATGCCATTCCCACAGACCTGAGACTGCAATAACAGTCCCTGGGTTTCCAATCCCCCTGTGTCAGCAGAGGCTGATCTAGACAGTGTACACAGCACAATGTTTGCCATTTCAGTCCCTGTCACAGGGCAGCCTTGCTCAGGCTCAGTTTCTATCAGTCCTTTTCAAGTTCACTCACACAATACGTTCTCCTCGATCTTTTTTTCCGCAGTCCTCCTTTCCTTCATTGTCACGTTTTGTTTCTAAGCTCCCGCTGTGTTTCAGGTCTGACCATTATTTTTGGCTGCCAGCAAAGCATAATAAAGGAAAAAAAAAACCACAACCCTTTTTCTAACAGCACTGCACAACATCAACAGGAGAGGAGCTGAAAGGAATGTGTCTCTTTTTCCATAGGCAGGCTTTCTCATCATGCCCTGTATGCCACCCCCTACCGAGACTTGAACTATTGCAGGATAAGCCAGATCATAATTACGTTCAAATTGAGCAATGCTACCTATAGAATTATTTTTTCACATAAAATCTTTCTTTCCTCTGTGACTGTTTGCTAGGAGCTCCTCTGCCCCTCAAAAGACAAGGAAAAAGCACAACAGAAAAACAGTGATGGAGATGAACCGATTCCCTGTGGAAGAGTTGAGCCTTGAGCTTCTGGAGACTGGTTTACGCAAACCGACATGATGCTGTGGTGGGGGGACCTTCCAGGTCCTGGGAAATATGGATCTGCAACAGCCGCCTATAGATTCTGTATATGTGGAAAAGGAATACAAACCAAACTGCTGTGGTACAAAGGATTTACCAGCAGGAGTCTGAGGTGGATTTGTTTCAGCACAACAGCCAAGAGTGCTTTCGGCAGGGAAGCCATTATCAGTGCACTGAATGTGTGACATTTTTCATAACCTGGTCCTTCCTCAAAGAAATGCACCTTTTTTTTAAAGTCTAGTTGTTAAAAAAACTACATTTCAATTCAGTTTCCTAATGGAAACTTTTCTTTAATGCTGTCCCTTAACCAAACTAGTGTAGTCCAGGATCTGAGCATACAGCAGGTTGCATAGGAGCTGATTGCTGCCAGGGTCCCCAAAAGGCAGTGGGTCTCAAACTGCAGTACTGGGGTTTAAAGCAACAGAGTTGCTAGCACAAAGACACGAGCAAATGCATAAGTTCCATCTGTTTTTCAAGGAGGCCTGCTTTCTCCCTATTCAGTTGTCTTCTCACTCTTTTTCTTTGCTTTTTTTGTCGAAGTCGTAGGTAGCTTTTACAGGGTTTTCGTTTTGACAGACCTTCCAAAACGACTGATCGTGACTGTAAAGTGTTAGATAAGCTATCTTCTTCACTGCATTGCCGAATGTAAAATAGCATCTGTCTACACCAATGACTGAACATCATCCCATTTCTGAAATAACTTTCTGAGATATAACAGAGGATCTAATTGTTTGCACTGGACTTTATAACACTGTGCTTATGATATTGCAGATGCATCATTATTAGCTATTATAGAGCAATTACATCACCATAAAAGTATAGTAATTCTCCTTTCTCAGAATAAACCATGGAAGATTCCATTGCATTTAAAAATGTGAAGTAAAGGGAGGAGGAGATGTATGTTTACACCGACATTTAGAGCAGATGATTGGAAGTTTTCAGTGAAGCCAGATTGCAGATAAAGGTAGTCCTAAGGAGCTGTTTAATGTATAAGACCGCTTCACATTTTTCAACACCCATGCCATTTTACTTTACTGTGAGTGTCAAGTGGCCATCCTACACAAATGTGACAAGATGTGCTCTAATGAGAGACAGTATTAGACTGCCGAAACATTAATTTACAGTGTGAGATTCTTGGTGGGAACAAGGCATTAAATCCTCATCCAGCTGAAATCAATGGTAAATTGATGGTAATCAATGGTAAAATGGAAATCTCATTAATTTCACTTGGGCTGGGATTTCACCCGGTGTCTCTTGTCATGTCTTGCGTGGATCAGAAGCAAGATGCTGTTCCTCAGCTTCACCATCACTGATAAAACTCACAAATACTTACCTATTGCTTATTCTACATACTAAATAACACTACTTATTTATTCTGCATTCAGAATGGTAATGATTCAGAACTTTAATAGCTGTCGCTGCCTGGTTTTGTTTATTGGTTGTTTTTTTAGTTTAAGTGACTGTATTGCCTCCAGTGAAAAATGGATCCCTCCCTCTCCTCATGTATGCCTATGGGTCCCTTCTCCCCTTTCCATAAATTCTTATGACTTCAGCATCCCTGGACTAGACTATGATGGATAAACTCTGCAGTCACTTCTGCGAAGGACTAATGCACATTCCAACCTCTTTCTGACAGGTTTCTGAACACAGCGTAAATTTGTTTGCTTTGGACTCTTTTCAGGGCAATATTAATCCTGATCTAAATTGGCAATGTTAATTCTGTCATTACCACAGTTTTGATATTTATTAATCTAAGACATGGCACAATCAAGCTTAAGAAGAGGAAATTATATTTTCAGGGAAATCCATTACTGCCAAAATATACTCAAGTCCCAGTGTGCAAAAAATCAAGTGACCTGATCCAATGGATAAGGTCTTGTTAAAGAGCTCTCCCTCTTCCCCTGCCACCCCTCACGCAATCCCCAGGTGCAGCATCACTTTTTGGCTTTTCTGGTTGCAGAGAGCCACTTGCTGCTGAGTGGTACTCAGCCAGGGCACTCTTGATATGTTCTTAAACCTGTAAAAAAGATGGTCCTGCACTTCTGTTAAGTCAGCGCCACACCACAGTCAGCTCTACTCTGTAGCGCCAGTGCAACTGGGACGAGGCTTTCTAATGGATCTTCCTTTTATTGGTACTAGGCTCTCAATGCGGTTGACTGGTGCAGTTTACAGGCCTGAGGGATGGGATGCCTTCCAGAGGGACCTGGACAGGCTGGAGAGCTGGAGAGGTGGGCCTGTGCAAACCTCATGAGGTTCAACAAGGCCAAGTGCAAGGTCCTGCACCTGGGTCGGGGCAACCCCTGCTATCAATACAGGCTGGAGGATGAGGGGATTGAGAGCAGCCCTGCGGAGAAGGACTTGGGGGTACTGGTGGATGAAAAGCTGGACATGAGCCAGCAGTGTGCGCTTGCAGCCCAGAAGGCCAACCCTATCCTGGGCTGCATCCCCAGCAGCGTGGCCAGCAGGTCGAGGGAGGTGATTCTGCCCCTCTACTCTGCTCTGGTGAGACCCCACCTGGAGTACTGCGTCCAGCTCTGGAGCCCTCAGTGCAGTAAAGACATGGACCTGTTGGAGCAGATCCACACAAGGGATGGAGTACCTCTCCTATGAAGACAGGCTGAGAGAGTTGGGGTTGTTTAGCCTGGAGAAGAGAAGGCTCCAGGGATATCTTATTGCAGCCTTCTAGTACCCCTTTAAGCACTGGCTTATAAGAAAGATGGGGGCAAACTTTTTAGTAGGGCCTGTTGTGATAGGACAAGGGGTAATGGTTTTAAACTAGAAGAGGGTAGATTCAGACTAGATAGAAGAAAGNCTCTGTAGCGCCAGTGCAACTGGGACGAGGCTTTCTAATGGATCTTCCTTTTATTGGTACTAGGCTCTCAATGCGGTTGACTGGTGCAGTTTACAGGCCTGAGGGATGGGATGCCTTCCAGAGGGACCTGGACAGGCTGGAGAGCTGGAGAGGTGGGCCTGTGCAAACCTCATGAGGTTCAACAAGGCCAAGTGCAAGGTCCTGCACCTGGGTCGGGGCAACCCCTGCTATCAATACAGGCTGGAGGATGAGGGGATTGAGAGCAGCCCTGCGGAGAAGGACTTGGGGGTACTGGTGGATGAAAAGCTGGACATGAGCCAGCAGTGTGCGCTTGCAGCCCAGAAGGCCAACCCTATCCTGGGCTGCATCCCCAGCAGCGTGGCCAGCAGGTCGAGGGAGGTGATTCTGCCCCTCTACTCTGCTCTGGTGAGACCCCACCTGGAGTACTGCGTCCAGCTCTGGAGCCCTCAGTGCAGTAAAGACATGGACCTGTTGGAGCAGATCCACACAAGGGATGGAGTACCTCTCCTATGAAGACAGGCTGAGAGAGTTGGGGTTGTTTAGCCTGGAGAAGAGAAGGCTCCAGGGATATCTTATTGCAGCCTTCTAGTACCCCTTTAAGCACTGGCTTATAAGAAAGATGGGGGCAAACTTTTTAGTAGGGCCTGTTGTGATAGGACAAGGGGTAATGGTTTTAAACTAGAAGAGGGTAGATTCAGACTAGATAGAAGAAAGAAATGTTTCCCAATGAGAATTGTAAAACACTGGCACAGGTTGCCCAGAGACGTAGTGGAGGCCCCGTCCCTAGAAACGTTTAAGGTCAGGTAGGACGGGGCTCTGAGCAACCTGATCTAGTTGAAGATGTCCCTGCTGACTGCAGGGGGGTTGGACTAGATGACCTCTAAAGGTCCCTTCCAGCCCAAAGCATTCTATGATTCTATGCCAACCCAAGCTTGAACAAACTGGTGAGGCAGATTCTGTCTCACACCTGGGACAGGGACGTCCCCAGGATGGTTTAAGAATATAATCTTGAAATTTTTGCTGCTTTGAGAAGCTGTCTGGGATTTTTACTTATTTGGAAGTAGAATCAGCCAGCTGGGGGATAGCAGGGGATTGAGTTGCTCCTGCTGTTTTCTCATTATGTCTAAGTTGGAGTAAATTTCATCCTGACCTGAATCAGGTTTGCCATACTGACATATTGTAATTTAGACTCACAAAGTGAGCAGAACATATTGTTTTCCATTTTCTTTGCTTAAATACTTAGTAAAGCATTACCCTTAATACAAACTCTGTCATAGAATGTGTTTCTATCCACATAAGCTCCTGCATTTTGAAAACAGCCTTAAAAGACTGCTGACTGCCTCTCCTATCTGTTTCTTTCTGTATTGCCTGGTGCTTGTAACTGATAAGAACATGCTCTAAGCTCTGGGATTCATTCCCTTCCATTACAACTTTCATTGAGATGCTATGTCTCTATGTTTGCAGTTACAGTCTCACAGATTTTAAATTAACAGTATCAGAAAGAACATTAATTTGTCTGTGGATGAGATGTTATTAGGAATAATGGTATAATATTATCAGATGTTCTTTTTTAGTGCTCAGTTTTATGAACTGAGCAATTATGAAAATATTTAAATAATGAATGTAATTGCTTATTACAATCATTATTGTGCATAAATATTTATATTCCTAATCAATGTTTCCTCAAAGGTATAGCCGTAAATATAACGAAAACATGTGTATTGTACATGCAAAATCATGTATCCAGTCCCTCAGCTGGTATAATTCATCATTGTATAATTGCTTTCAGAGTGACACCATTCTGCATGAGCTAAGGATCTGGCTTTTTCAGTCTGCACTGGTTATTTCAGTGTCTTACCTTTTGACTGACCAGTGTTAGATATCAGAGACGACAGTGATTTTTGGACAGTGGGAACCCAGTGTTGTCTGGCAATCAGGCACCTCCGTGGGTGGCGTTCTGGCCTCCTGCAAGTCAAGTCAATTTTCCCTCTTACTTCAGTAGGTCTGGATTCTCCAGAAAGATAGCACTCAGCACTTAATACTTGCAGTTATTTTCAAAAGGGTAACCATACATCATTATTTCTTTGTTTTTATACTGTGACCACTTTGGAGAAATGCAAAATATAAAAAGGAATGAAACTATAAAGGGAGACGATTTTATATGTCTGATTTCGTAAACAAGCTGTGAAATTCACAAGGAGAACTCTAAAGGAGTATTTTTTATGTCTACCACCTTCCAGTCCCTCCAAATCCAGCCTGATTGCACATTGTTCTCCAAAAAAAATAGGTGACATTGGAATTGTGCAAGGAGCATAAAGCTTAAAAGTTAAATGTAGCATACTTCAATTGGAAAATCAGTGATGAGATGGTGTCTAATTGCTTTTTAGCTCTGAAATGCTGCAAACTGTTTTATTAATTCACTGCTATACACTGTATTACCATATGTAAATAATTGCATTAACCCCTGTGCTCCCCCACCTTGTATCATATCACAGGGAAGAGCAGACTGACAGAAAAGTCACAGCAGGGCATAACAGAGCGAGGTGAAGAATAGCAGTATGATTTCTAATTAAGAATCAGGAGTCTTAGATGACACATTATTACTGGAGCTGAACAAGGATAAAAGATGAATGTCTAATATAATAGCGTGATAGCTAACAATGAGGTACAACAGCAGTGCCCTGTTAAGGTACCCTTTCCATTCCAAGGATTTCCATTATTTAGGTGGGTCTGGAGGACAGGGAATGTGTGTATGTGCAGATAGTTGTGCACACTTGAGGAATGACTGACATATATTTCGAGGTTACCAAATCTTAGCAGCATTTGAAGAGAAGCCGTACAATTGACAACAGCCCCCATAGTCTGCTTTCAATCTCAGGACCAGAATTTGGTTATGGGTCCTGAAGGCTGGCTTTTCATTTATTTGATGGGTTACCATGTCTGAGACCGTTTTGGTTTTGTGCACGCTCTATTTAAGTGGTTCTCATTCTCTCCCTTAAGGATTTATATATGCCTACATGCATGCGTGTGGGTGTTTGCTGAATTAACCTGTGGGTATTCAATATACAGATAATAAATAGTTTTCAAGGGAAAATGTCACCTATTTATCTATGTATTCATAAGTTCTTTTCAACAGATACTCAAGCACTTTGTCTATCTCACCCTTTTACCACTCCAGTAAACTACTACTTCCCATTCCCAAGAAGAGCATTGAGGAAGAAGGCCATTAGCTGACTTATCAACCTAAAATTTAGTAGGAAAGAAATACCTGCAGATCAGAATTGTGAAATGAATCTTTGCAGATATTATATAATGAATGAAATGTATTTTCCAAATTTGCCCTTCTGAAATAATAATCTGATCATATTGTGCTAACATGTCCTTATTAATTTTTATTCTTCAGGTCATTTCACACTTAAAATTATAGTGTAAACTTTTCAGGTCAGAATTACCGCTTTTAGTTCAATAAACTGGCTGCTACACCTTAAGTACTTTTTAAAAAAAATAAGATGATGGACTTATTTCCTTGTGTTAAATCAAATCTTAGGTTCATGCATCCCCTTCTGAATGTCCCTGATCAGAAGGGAAGGACAATGTTACGATAGAAGGATTTTTACATCTGTGGAATGTGTATAAAATTATATTTGGATCCAGAAAAGTTCAAGAAAGGAGAATGTTCAAAGTGGGACCTCTCACTCCAAGTGCCCATGTGTAGGATGCTCCGTCATCTCTCCTACCAAGGAGGGCTTTCCTATGGAAAAGGTTGTGTTGTCTGTGTTGTCTGACAGACCATTTTGACCCTCAGTTGCAAACCAGCGTGAAAGGAAGAAAACTTCTAGATGAATTTCTCTTCAGTCACTTTGAATCTGACTGCACATCCCGTGACTGGCAAAAAGGAAAGATGATGTCCTGATTAAAGTAAGCTGCTGACCAGTGGAATTGCACCAGGTCTAATGCAGACCTCAGTCTCACTTGGCAAATAAATACTGATATTTTTTCAGAAGTTTACAACAAGATCTAGCATATCTCAATAAGGATCCTGAGCTATTCTTTAGTTTGCAGCACAACCTCTCCCACAGTACAGCATTCAGATTCCAGCTGTAGCTTGTGACAAATCCTATCTCCTACTACTGAAATCATTTTGCCGTCAGTTGTATGGTAAGAATAAAACCAGGACTGTTAACAGAAATCCATTACTCAAAAAAACCCCAAAACCTAAAGGTGCTAGGGAAGAGAACAGCTGGGGCTTTTTTTCCAGTGAATTCAAGGTAAAAATTTGCATTGATTTAAATGACAAATCTGAGCACGAGAGAGAAAAGATAAGTCTCGTGTTTAACATCCTGCACTTATTGGCTCTGCTGCAGAATTTTATTGTAATCTTTTGTAAATCACTTGGGGAACATTTACATTGCATAACAAACCTGCAGTTGGAAGTTTAGTTTCAGGCTTTATCTTACTTAACAAAAGAAAGAGAAAGGCTTAAAATTCCTTTAGCCAGAGGAAGGAATTGACCGCGTCTCTCCTTTTCTAATGTTCTACAAGCCATGTTTAAAAGAAAAGGAAAAAAAATTTAAAAAAAGTCTTTCCCCAGGTCTTCAATAGGACCCCATCTTCTTGAACCTTACTACAATACCTTAAGTATAAGATTTTAAATTCATATTGTACCCATTTGTCCCTTCTGTTACACCTTGCAGAGTTGAGTTGGACTGTCTGCCTGCTGTGGTGTGTGTTTTGACCCAGCTGCACCATGCCATCTATTGGGTGCATGGATTCCTCACACAGAGCTAAAAAAACACATCCTGAGAGGCCAGGTACCCAAAGAGTTTGTTGGTAGGAAGTTTTATTTACAAGCATTGCAGATGTTTATTGGATGAAATCTCACAGCACTTCTCTATTACTGTATTGAAATAGATCTTTAAGCTGTTGGTGATATCCCCGTATAGGATGCTTCAGGAACACAGAACAAATGCTGATTCTGACCTAAAGAAATTGTACTTAAGTTGGAAGAATACAGTGAGGACAGACATGAAGAAACAATGGGAAAATAGAAATTGGGAAGACAGGATACAGCATTGCAACACCTAATGGTAGTTGTGAAAACTACATCCTTAGAACACATTTTAGATTTTTTTCTTATAAAATATGATGATGTAAATATTTGTAAAAAGTAAGAAAAAGTACAACTGTGATAAAATTCTTAGCCCTATTTAGTGTCAAGTATAAACCTTTCAAAGACCAGACAAGGCAGCATGACAAAAAACCCAAAGAAGAGGCCATCCAACCGAGCTCTGCAGGAGAGTTAAGATCTGTTCTCACAGACATGGCAATTTGTTCTGTAGATTACTTTTAATGCGTAATTGAAAAAACCTTCTCGTGTCAAAAGGCTTTAGAGATTTCTAGTGTTTTTCAGTTTTTGTTAAGCTGTTTTGGAAATTACTTTAATATTGATCTAAAATGATAAAGGAAAACATACTTAGTATCCAGTTTCAGATTTACTTGCTTTATTAGTTTAACAATACATAGATTTGATATTGAAGGACAGTGAATAGAATTTATTCTTTTCATGTGATAAGATTGTTTTTATTAATTTAAAATGGTATCAGCCTACTTTGTCTCAGTTTG
>VYZW01039425.1:3505-57857 GCA_013401315.1 Balaeniceps rex | reverse complement strand
CCAGCTGAAAGACACCGTCTCCCTTCACGTAAAACACAACTTCAGCATCTGGTTTCTGATGGAAGCTCATTTACAGAGCGGCAGCTCTGATGTTGTAATTATAACATTAACAGGTAGCAAGCCATTAAAACGTGGAATTAAGATGAATATGGCTGATACCCAAGGATTATTTCTCAGATTAAATACAAGGGAGAAATATTCATCTTTCAGTAATTACGATAACATTGTATGAATAGCTTCCCTCAATTAATTAGATACATTCTGAACCAAATATAGCCTTAATGTGGCTGATGACAGCAAAGCTGAACATGGTCTTCCTTGCCTAAGTAAAAATGGTTCTGTTCACGTAGTTGGCACTTCTGAAAGGAAGATGAATTCTGGCAGCCAGATCTATTTTCCTTAACTTTCCTTAATTTCAAAATATGGTAATGAGGTGTGGGTTTCCTAGGCTGTCAGCTGGAATTCACTAACCAGGAAACAAAACAAAATGGATATGACGCAATCCATCTTTTCCCTTTAAACCTTTAAAGACTACATTAAATTTTATATTAATTTTACAAAACACTGCTTGCAATAAATTACATAATAGTACATCCACCTCTGCTAACACAATTTACTCTCAACCTTTCCTTCACTAATTCATAACTATGTGTGGCAGACATCATGTCTCTTTGAAGGGTTTCAGAGTGGATCTGGCATCCAGAACACTATCACAGCCCCCGAAAAGAAAAAAAAAAAAGAAACAACACGTTTTTTGTGACATGTTCAATCAAACTCCGTAGTTTGAAAAATGCAACACATCTTTAGACGGCAAACAAAATTCATATTGAACTCGAATCTTAAGTAATTTCTTAAACACAGCTTTATCTTCACACTGATGAAAGCTGTACTAATGAAGGACCAGCTAGAATTACATGTCTAACAGAGAAATGAAAGAGAATGACTCTCTTCTTAATTAAAAGCTGAATCACGTTTAAATTTTCCATTTACAAACTCTTCTTTTGTTGCCAAACCCTTCTTTCCTGTATTTTTCTAGAATAACTCTCATGTACATCTCAGTATAAAGGAGCAAACTATATCGCGACAGTGTACCACATTATACGTTCACATACCCACAAAGAATAAGCAGTTGAGAAACACATCAAAACCTTCAACTTCCAGCATTGCTATTCATGTAAACAATAGATTTGTGTGCCTGATGTTATATGTCAGGCATCATTAAGATTGTTCTTTGGTTAGCAGGTAAAAAACCCTGCACTGAATCCTAACAACACAGAAAGAAGAGCACTAATAATTTTTTAGCCAGCGTGCATTGTTAGAAAGCCAATAACATTGGTACCTGTATCAATAACATTATCACTGGCAGAATTCATAACTTTGCCAGTTACTAGGGCTACCTGCCAATTCTTCTTATGAGCCCTGAAAAGATAGGAAAATAAACAACTGGGTTGACATTTTCTGACATTCTGCAGCTGGATTTCCCATACACAGTAACACCACCCAATTTCAGACACAACTGTTTAGGCATTTCCATGAATGAGGTTAGAGAAAAACCCATTGGTCTGCAATTTCAGGCAATTCAGGTGATCAGTCCCTAAGAAACTGTAGCATCTCATGCACTGGAAGAGTAACTTGAAATTTGGAAGACTGGTGGGTAAGCTTTTGTGTCAGAAATATGCGCCTTACTCATGCAAATCCTCCCAAAGTTGGCCAAACTATGAAAATGTGAACTACTGCTATGAAAACAATTTATGCACTTATGGGAGGTTTGTCAGAGCTGGCTAAAATGCTTGGACCTTCTGTTCTTGCTGAGGAAACTCCATCCTTTCTCTATCCCTGTCTACAACTGGACTTATCACCTAGTGTATCAACTGCCCTGCAGGACTCAGACTGCTCCAACAGGGAGAGAGGGGGATAAACCTCCTTCATCCCTCTGAGCTGCAGCTGTACAGGACAGTGTAATGGAGGACACAGAGTCTGCCTTCCCTTCACCATCACCTAACACAGAGGAGGAAGCTGCTGGACTTAAATACAGGGAAAGAACCAAATTTAACATAGTTACAGGTTTATTTGGATCCCACTGTAAAAGTTACTTGTGCTCTTCATCACAGTCTCTCAGGTACTTTTTTTTACATTCTTATGAGTGGCTGGGAAGTGTCACTGCTCCTGTATTGAAAATAGGCTACTGAGTATTAGGGATTCAAAGCAGCAGCCCCAAAATGCCAGTTGCGTTGCAGAGCAGAAACTGAATCCGAGTTTCTGATTTTTCTCCTTCTCTGCTAGCCTGGTGAGAGGTTGGGGTAGAAGAAGAACAGCGACTGGGGCTTGCAAAAAGACCAGAACTAATATCTCTGATAGTCTTTGTCTAGTTAATTCCCACCTGTATAGCAGAAATATGTGTTGTTCTTCATCTTCAGGGACCATTTTGAAGATAAATCTGTTGAAGACTTTGAAGTGACCAGATAGAAACTATTAAAATAAGTAAATCAGTAACTTGTAATAGATACATTAGTACCAATGTGAATATGACTTCAGAGTAGTAAGGTTTATTTATATAATAAAAAGAACTATTTTGGTTTTATTGTGCTTTTTTAACTGTATAAAAGCAAGTACATGTACACATGTACACCTAAAGAGAGAGAGATGGGGATAACCTATATAAAAATTTTAACTATAATAAAAATCAAAACTTTGATGTCAGGCTGGTAGTTTCCTCCAGTCTCCCATTAAATAACTCGCTCTGCTCCCCACAAAGTTAGAGTTGCCCTTATTATGGAGAATTTCAAAGACAGTGGCAAAACAGGTAACAGTTTTTCCCTCTGCTGCTTATGTAAAAGACAGTAAAATGCAGTTTCATTATCACAAGCAAAACAGTATAGCCAGACATTTCTGAGGCATTCCTGTAACGACCTGGAACAAGCAAGTAGCCAAGCTTATATCTTAAGTTTGCTGTGTCCAATATTTAACGGCTAACTGTAAAATACACTGATATATGCCTCATAAGCAGGAATTCATATTTATTTTCTCTAGGTGGTTCAAACACAATTATGTTAGTCCTATTGCTAACGGCAGAGCTTATATATAGTAAGTGTTGTTTTTACATCGGTCTTTGCCAAGTGTTCATACCCAGCAGCTGCTCTCTTCTTCAGACTATGTAAAGTTGTTAATCTTGTTCCAGTTTTGGATAGATAAGTTTCCACACACAAGGCCTCAAACAGGCACAAGACATCACCCATGATGACATCAAAGCATCAGGAGCATCAGGAGACTGAACGAGCACACATCGCAATTCCATCATGCATAGCAGTGGTCTTTCTGAGGCAAGAAAGTTCTTAGAGAAAGTGTATCATGTTTCTGCAGGTATAAAAATGATCTTTTTGGACCTACCAGTCTACTGCCTCCTACAATTACTGTAATATTTATGTTGAGCAGAACTTCGAAGCCTTCCTGAAGAAACCAGAAGCAAACTGGGTTTTCATCACCTTCTTAAACAATAGCCCATTCACTAACAAAACTTATTAACACTTCAATATTGCCTACTGTTAAAGAAAACAGCAAAATACAAGAAAAACCTCTGGACTTGAGCACTTTTGGTAGTTTACCATCACAAAACAATCCACACCAGGACTTGCTTAAGCTCTAAAGTCAAGAAACGTTGAAGGCATTAATAATTTACACTGGTATCATCTTTCATTTGCTATCCCCATCCATATTTTACACATTCATCAACACTGTTTCACTTCAGTGGCAGCTGCATGTTCATGATAACACTGGAATGAGCTGACACTGTGGTTCAAGGCACTTCTTTTTACAGGTGTTTTACTACCATTTGGGTGTTTCAGTTATACTCATATGCTCATCTCCTCAGTATTTTGAGGCTTGCAGTCAACACATCTGCTTTCACATCCACTCACCTTTGTCTTTCCCAACCGCACCCTTTCCTTGGCCATTTTATCAACTGGTCATTCAAAAACACGTCTGAAGTTTCTTCCATTTGATGGTCTGTGATATTTGAAAGACTACTGCCAACTTGCTCCACACTACTGTAGCTATCACAGAGCCACCTCCTGATGCCTAGCTCAGTGCAGAGTGAGAATTAAATCCAGCTTATTCAGGAAAAAAGTTTGATTTCCATCAGTAGCACCACATCAGAAACAAGCAGCTCAGATTCAGTTTTGTTGATTTATGTACAAGGAGTCATAAAACAATCACTAACTTGGACCTGATTTTAGACAAAGGATCTGCCTGCCTCTGCATGTCCTTAGCCTTTCTGTACGTTGCCAGTGGTCCCTGCCGTGCACAGCAGCACTCTTCAGCTCCCTGTATCTTGAGGGCTGTCAAAAAGATGTAGTTTTTGTTACTCTTTCTTCAGCTGAAAGTGAGGTGCAATCCCTGTATTAGCATGCTACCATTGCACACAGGAGTCCTGCACAACTGAAAGCACTGGCTTGTGCTCTGACAACATCTGCCAGAGGCAGTGTCACCTTCCTGGAAATTTCCAGATACCTGCCAGGGACCAACGCCAGTGCCAGATTTTCCATTCTATCATATGAAATTTGTGAACAGCCATAGCAGTCAGCATCTGGTCCGCAGGGCTGACTACTCAGTGGTTTTATTTTATAGTACAGCACTACCATTCCCATTTTCCTAAAGGATGAACCTCCCGGCCCCATGCTCTACCAAGCTTCTAAAAATTTACTCCCTTCTCCCAGGTGAATTCTGATTTTCTGTCAGTTCTCAGGGGTGTGTCTCACACCCATTCTCACTTCGTTTCGTTCAGTGGTAAGTATGATCTAGTATTGCTTGTCTTGTATACAGTGCCATGCAAGTGCACGCATCCAGATTTTAATTCCACAAAGCAAACAAGCATAATTCTCAGATTCACATACTCATTATTTCCTATAGCAAACAAATAGACACTATCCCTATGCCGCAGCTGAATTTGCAAAGGATTTAACCATGGAAGCATAGTTGATTTGGAGACCTCTCCTGGAGTCTTCCTGAAAACAGATTTTTAAAATGTGATTTTAAATTACTTATTTTGTTGTTCTCATTCACAACTTTGTTAAAGGCTTTCTTGGATGTGACCGTAAATACTAAACAAAGTTCAGTCAGCACATCTATTTCTGATTTCATGTGTGGATCTGTGCTGGTTTTGGCTGGGATAGAGTTAATTTTCTTCATAGTAGCTAGTATGGGGCTATGTTTTGGATTTGTGCTGAAAACAGTGCTGATAATACAGGGATGCTTTCGTTATTGCTGACCACTGCTTACACAGAGTCAAGGCCTTCTCTGCTTCTCACACCACCCCACCAGTGAGTAGGCTGGGGGTGCACAAGAAGCTGGGAGGGGATACAGCTGGGACAGCTGACCCAAACTGACCAAAGGGATATTCCATACCATATGACATCATGCTCAGCATATAAAGCTGGGGGAAGAAGAAGAAAGGGGGGTACGTTCGGAGTGATGGTGTTTATCTTCCTGAGCAACCATTACGCGTGATGGAGGCCTGCTTTCCTGGAGATGGCTGAACACCTGCCTGCCGATGGGAAGTAGTGAACAAATTCCTTGTTTTGCTTTGCTTGCGTGCGTGGCTTTTGCTTTACCTATTAAACTGTCTTCATCTCAACCCATGAGTTTTCTCACTTTTACTCTTCTGATTCTCTCCCCCATCCCACCAGGGAGGAGTGAGTGAGTGGCTGTGTGGTGCTTAGTTGCCAGCTGGGGTTAAACCATGACAGGCTTTTTGGTGCCCAACGTGGGGCTCGAAGGGTTTGAGATAATGACAGGTTTGATTGGAATGTGCTAGATCCAATTTATAGCTGTTACTGCTGTTTAGCTATTAATTGGCAGGCTCCTGTGCTTGCCATGGTCCTTGCTTGCCTTACTGTATATTAGAGTCTAGTGCTCGTTAGTGGCTGCTTTTTGCTTTCGCTGCTTGCTATACTGCTTATCTTACTCTGCTGCACCTGGGAACATTTTGATAACAGCAATGGCCATGTGCCTGAGCTGGCAGATGGCTGGGGCATCGCTGCTGTTTCTGTGCTGCTGTAGTGGACAGGCTGGAACTCCAGCACGAACTCGAGTTGAAGGGACTGTGACCTGTGGATCAGTCCGCACGGGAGCAGGACACCCCAAGGCGTCCGTGGCCGTGGGTAAGTCCACATCAGAGCAGGTACATCTCGAAGCATCTGTGGCTGTGGTTACATCTGTGCCACAGCAGGTATACCTCTGAAGGGACTGTTGCCCAAGGATAAGTCCACACTGGAGAAGGTACACCTCGAAGCATCTGTGGCTGTGAATAAGTCCATGTTGCAGCAGGCACACCTTGAAGTATCAGTGGCTGTGCATGAGGTCATGCAGGAGCACATCAAAGCATGTGGCCATGGATAAGCCCACAAAAGAACAGGTACTCCCCTGGAGGGACAGCAGCCATGAGTAAGGCCACATTGGAGCGGGTTTTCTTCTGAAAGGACCATGGCTGTGGGTAAGGCCACGCTGGAGCAGGTATATCTCTGAAGGCATTGTGGTCCATGGAGAAGGCCATGCTGGAACAGGTTCACCTCAAAGCAGCTGTGGCTGTGGATAAGTCTATGCCGCAGCAGGTATAACTCTGAAAACACTGTGGCTCATAGACAAGGCTCCACTTGGAGCAGGTACTCCCCTAAGGGACTGCAGTCTGTGGATAAGTCCAAGCCAGAGCAGGGGCAAGGGAAGGAGTTCCTTGCAATGTTAAACCCTATGGTCTGGTCCAAAGGGACCAAGGGTGGAGATTATAATGTAACAACCAGCTTTTCATACAGAAAGAATAGGGTTCACAAGCACATATTTTATTGAAATTGCTACTTTATTCCTCACACTTCTATGCAGAAAGAGAAAATTAGAAGCTCAGTTTCCTATAGTAGGCACTTTAGGCCAAGAGGAAACTCAGATACAAAGAGAACTGAAAGCAAACTTTCAGTCTTTCTTTTAGGGTATGATTCTTGACTGTTCACAATAAGAACTGACTGAGGTATGATCCACTAGTGTTTTTCAATTATAAGCTGCTTTGCCTTTTTTTTAAGTAAATACTTAGAGTTTCAAATAACTTGAGTAAAAAATATATATTAAAAAAGCACAAAATATGCTTCTAGCACTTTCCAACAGTGTATTAAGTAATATGATTAACATCTGACACATTACCTTATCTTCTTCCCAGTGCAGGGCATTGTCCAGTTTCAAAACAGCTTTTCTCTCTTTATATTATAATTTATTAAGAATAGAATTTGCTGTTTATTCATTAGGAAAAGTGGTGTGAAAGACATGTGCCCATATCTGGAGGCAGGTATGGTAAGATTATGATCATTCTCACTTCCTAAGAAAGCTTAGTTGAGAACAGTTTTCTCACAAATTCTGTCTTACCCAGCTACGCTTTACTGATATCATAAAACATTGTTAACCAGGAGACACTGGAAACTGGTCCAGAAAGTAATCAAAAAAACCTTTGGTCTTAACCAAAATTTTTTAAAAAATGCATGCATATTCCTGTTCATTACAAGTAAACAAACAGAAACAAGGAAATAAAAATAATGATATCGAACTTCAATAACCTTTTTTTCTGTTTTGTTGTAAATCAAATTAAATATGGCAACTAATACTCTGTCCATCTCTTGTTTTCAAAAACATTTGGATGGCCCTTGGACTTGTTAGAGAAAGAGTAGGTTACCTACTCTGATTTAAAAAGAATGAGAAATTGCATCACAGAAGGAATGGTACATTTGTGACAGGTTCTCTTCCTAGGATTGAACATCCTGAATGTCCCCAGGGGATCATTGCAGGAGAAAATGACTGCAATTTTGAATTTGCTTTCAAATTCTCAGCAAAGTCTAGTAGAAAGCAGAGACAGATTTGATTTGCACTTGGCATAGCATGTATCATTGAGGAATCATGTTAAAGCACTGTATGCTATTGATTTTAAAGAGTTCAAATTTCTGTGCTATTCTGAAATGCAATACTGAATTACATATTGAATTGCTACAAACTAGCCAAAAGAGGATATCATCTAATCAGATCACTTGATAGCTATATATGCTTAATGAAAAGAACAAGGGAAAAAACACGTTTTTTTGGTGATACTACACAAAAAAGAGAGACTAATTCCTGAAGAGAGTTTTCTTAATTTAATTTGTTCTGCAGATACATTTTCCTAAGATGAAGTGCCACATATATGGATAGCAAAAGTTAAAATTGCTGTTTTCAGATATGAATTAATTTATATATGGCTTATGGTGGCCCAGCACCTAATTAGGCACCCTCATTTCACTACTTGCCTGATTCAGCATCCTCAACCTTTTAATGATTAAAAGGTCCCAGCAAACTTCTCTTTTCTCAGTCTATTCTTCTACAGCCTCCTGTTGTGATTCTTGGTGGAGATGTTTTCCTGAACCCAGCAGGATGAAAAGTAACCATAAGAAATGCACCTTTTAAGGAATATTGCCTCCTGCAATGGATGACGTGGTAGTAAGATTGTTTAGGAACTGAGAAGTTATTATCAGGGCTTGAACTGAAAGGGAAGAAAGGGACAACTGGGTTTGACCAGAGTGCAGCAGAGGAGCTCCAAGTCCTTACTAGGTTCTTCTAGTGGTGAGAATTACCCATCAACTGACTGAACACGTTACATATTCATTCAGTCATGCCCATTAGGCTGCTGGCGCTGGACTATGCAAGAGCTTTCATTGTCCTTTCCAAGCCCAGAACTCTCCCAGGTCCATGAACACCATGCTAATCAGGGCATACAAATCACTGTCCTGAACTGGTAACCAAAATCACCCGATTCCACAATTCTTGTTCTCTGAAGTACCCTCATTGACTTTGTTACAGCATTTAGGCCTTGACTCTTCCATGGTACACAAACAATGAAAACAGTATGGTTTCAGTTGAGATGAAAGGTGAAAAATCCTGTGAGATAAAGTGACATGAAGACTTCTGTCCAGCACAGGAATTATTAATAAGCAACAAGCTGAATGTATGACTTCTACGTCTTCGAAAGATACACAAACACACACACGTACTGATAAACTATAAAATCCCTACTCTGTAAGCTTAACTCAGTTTTGAGCCTACAACCATCTGCACTCTTCAATGGAACATTTTATTTTTTGGAACACCTACATATGTAGACTCAAATACAAGAAAATATTACGTTCTGAATGTGTACATTCAGCAAGGAAGTCTGCAGTGACAATGCTCTCAGCAAGAAGGCAACACTGAATGCGTCTGTCATCCTGACATCTAGCTTTGCTTAATTACTTGTATAACATCTTTATGGGACAGTTTAGAAATACCCTGTTTCATCGAAACTGACATTTTCTCACAGTGAGCCTGTGTTATTATTATATGAGAAATATAATAAAAGGACAGCATTAGAAGCATTGCTTCACATATGAAGTTACTTGTGGTATAGTTTCATTACATCTCACAGTCTGTATTAATTCAAGTGACTGGCACTCTGGTCTTAATATCTTAAGATATTTAATTATAGAGCAAGTAGAGATATACTCTGAAGCTATACCCAAATGGCTGTATTTTGATTTGAACTGACCGGTAAGCAGAATTTCTGTTTGGCAACAACCCACGGTTTTGAGATAAAAGTCAAAACCACACCATTTTAATGAAAAGAAGAGCTGCAATAGTTTGCTTCAAAAACACTAAGGCATTGCCCGAACCTGGAGGCAAACATGCAAATAGCACCATGAACAAGGGAGGTAACATCATTTAAACACTTCCAAGTTTCAAAACTCTTTGATCTGAAATACATGTGAAGTTTCATGGATATAAGCATGACAGGGTAATCTAAACCATTTTAGCTGATCTATTCCTAATAGAAAACAGACCTGGAGATCAGTACTCTCTGAATATGCAGTTAAAATTGCCTATAAATGTAACTGGAATCTGAGTTTCAGAACTATATAAGAAATCTGTTTGACCTTATGCCTTTCCCCAATAATTTATTTACAAGCTGTTTTAGCTTGCACACATGAGTGCATAACTTATGAGTAGGAAAAGAAAATATACAGTTTTAGAAAGAAGACAGGTTGTTCTGTGTTTAATTCTTTTAGTTACATGACACTAAGTCAGACTTAAGTCCTGGACTTTGATGGAAGTATTTACACAAATCCTCTTAAAAGCAGGATTTGATACGCCATTACTTTTAAGACTATTCCCAGAAGCAGATGGGTAGGTATGTTTATTGAGACACAATCCATTATCAGAGATGTTATATACACTGTTTTTCTAAGAATAGAGGAAAACAGCGATATCTCAAGTACTAAGCACATTAAATTAGATACATTAATATTTATTCAAATACTTCAAAAATGTAAACATCAGTAAATACTTATGAATTGCTGTACCCACCTAGGTCAAACCATTTGAGTCATGTGAGCAGTGCCGTTTCCTCAATAGCACTGTTCATTCAAGTCACTGCTTTAGAATCATGATTTCCAAAGGGATTTCACAAGCAGAGCTTTCTTGCAGGTCATGATTAGCTTCTGCAGGGCTGTGAAATCTTTAATTTTTACTTCTATAAAAGGCAAAATAACTGTTAGTATTGTGGACGACAAAATCCTCTTCAAGCAGCTATGGTTTAATGCGTTCAGAGTGTTATGATCTTTTATATGGATCCACGTCTAGGATTCTCACACTGCAGCTGTGCAAAGCCCCCAAGCCCTGGAGAACCAGTGCTGCTTCCAGACCAGAGCCAGGGTGAGACCTGCACTTGGCCCTGCCGAATGCTTCAGCCATAGGTGGGCTCATCCCAGAGCTCAATCCTCAAGCTCTGCCTCCGATTAAGTTATGGGTCAAGAGATTCACTGGGCGATCTTCCCTGAGATACTGTGCTCCTTTCACTTCTCTCGTTTACCATATGGTATCGGTAGTCACCACGGCTCTGGTTTATCTTACTGCTTTAAACATACCCCCTATGTTTTTCTCCTTCCATTTGGTACACTCTTCACTAAGTTGCAACCAGTTTTTAGTCCCGAATCCTTAGACTCTCCCACAACTCTACCAGGAGAGGGGACTCCCTACCAGCCCACTCATTAACACCTTCCACTCATCTAGGAAACAGGAAATGTCTGCTCATGCATATAGGAAAAACAGAAACTTTGGAGGTTTCCATTGAACCTCACAATCCTTGTGCAATGAATCCCAAGGGGAAAGCTGGGAGCTGTTTGCAAAATCCTCAGCAGCAAAGATGCCACTGCTGGAGCTCACCACACTCCTGGCATGAGGAGCCCCACGTACAGCCTGCGGTCTTGATGCCTGAACCAGACCTACAACAGTCTACAAATATCTCCTCTGTGATGATAATCTCACCACAGCAGCTGTCATGTAACTCAAAGGAGCTCCAGAAGGACACTTCTGTCAGCCCATTCCTCTGAATGGGAATACCTTTAGTAAAAACAGGTGGGAAATCACATCTTGGACTGTACATGAATCCACCAACATTAAGCTTTGCAGTTAGTGTCACAGAGCATTGGAGAGCAATACAGCAACTGGTGAGGAGGAAGGGAGAGAAAACAGGTGACATTTACTTTATGTTTTCTCTAAAAATCAGCCATAAAACCCAGGGCTATTAAACTCCACAGAGAGATACATAGCTTTATGAAGTATCAGTAACAGTTGAGTCTTTAAGGCAGGAAGGATGTGAACTGACCTCCTGGGTAATATTACTGGCATTACTTTTGCTCATAGTAGAGGTCCAGTGAATCTCAGGGAAACCTCTAAAGCTCCCTAATTTTCTTCCAGCCTTACACTGTCCCTTTTACTTTCATAAAGTTACACATTCCAGCTACCACCATGCAGAGCTTGAAGGGGGACACTCAGGAGGCTACCAATACCATCTCCTAACTATCCAGAAAATAAATGATGTGGGGTGTCGGGGGCACTTCTAAAGAAACTAGAACTGAGCTAAGAGTAAAGTGTGCTGAAAACTGAGAGCTTAGGGCATGTTTGAGCAAGAGGTCTGCAACTCCAGCGATTCCACTGTACTGAAAGGTTTGGGAGGGAAGTCAAATCTGTGGAAAAAGGATTAATGCATTGAGTAATTTGCCGAGTCAAGCAATCATTTGTGCAGCATTTACTTCAGGTCCTCGTCCTGCTGTACAGACAGTCACTGCAGCACAAGTGCAGATCTGGCCTCACTGAGTGAAAGCTGAAGTGGATGCCAATGTAGCAGGTCTGGGGTCTGTTACTCTGTAGACCAGAAGTCTGGCATGCTTCTTTATAACTGCAGAACATTAGCCCTAAACCTGTAGTATGTGATTCACACAAGTAATGATGAAAAGATAAAAATTTTAATAAGACACTAAAGATATTAATTTCCAATGATGATGCAATTATTTGTCTCAAAACTTAAGATGTTTGGTTAAAGAAAGGTCATTATCAGAGATAAAATACAAGAGCACACGTTAAACGATCTGTGATACATACGAAAATCCTACTGTTTTCTATTTAAGAAGCAAAGATACACTCTCCACTTTTAAGTCTGTCACTATGGAATTTACTTTGACCAATTCAGCAAAAGGACTTTAGTAAAAACAATAACAATTAATGATGGGGAGCTGCCATATGACTGGAAGCAAAGCCTGGAAGACCATGCTTACTAAGTTAATCAAAATCTGCTAGAGCATGCTCTGAAACAGAGCTGCCATCTGACATACTTAAGGACAAGAGTAAGAAAGCAGAAGCTAGTTTTTTTTAAAAGATTTCCCACCACACACACAAGTAGGAGAGACAGGGAAAGTAAATGAAACGTGATGAAGTGCTGACACAACACAGCCAGACCTGGCGCGGTGATGAACACCATGCTGCCTGCAGAACAACAGAACGTGACCTTTGGGCTTTGCTTTCCATCCAGCTGTTTGAGGAAGGTACAGGACAAAACACATGCATCGAGTGAGTGCAGCGTCTGCACAGCGCTTCAGAGAATTCCTGATTCCCTGGTTCATAAATCTTCGGGAGTCCAGCACTGTAATATTGATTTCTCATCACTGTTTTAATTCTGCTACTTGTCTTCTTTCTACTGAACTCTGAAAAATCGTAAGCATGTTCAACTGTAGCCACTCCAAAGGCCTTTGTGAGAGGTTGAAGGCAAATGAGAAAGAAGTTGAAAAGATCAGGCATAAAAAAAATCTGCCACAAAACTAACAGACAGTTTGAGACAGCGAACATCATTTAACAACAACAAAAAAAGATGCAGGATCAGATGGAGTATAATTTAAAAATCTTTCTGTGACAATTTTTCTAATACTACAAAAATATGAAGAATCATGAAAATGATCCTGCCTACTGACACCTTTGAGACAGAGAAATGACTAGACACATGAAGACACTTGCTACTTCTCTTCCATATTTACCTCTCACATACTATTTGCATTGCTCTGGTCTTAGGATTGACACTGACCACTGAAGAATATCAGAGTATGAGAATGGCTGAACTGCCAGGGCCTTTCTGAAGATGCTACATGTCCCATCCAAATAAGCACTTGAGCCTAAGTTGGTTTTTTCAACCTTGTGCATTTAAGAAAATAGCTACAGACTTCTTTTTTAAATTCTGTTTAGGTTTCTGGTTCTGCATGCCTAGGATACAGCTAAAATTGTACCTTACTGTCCTGTCAACAGGCTGTAAAATGTACACGTGCTTTTGTAGCTACCAGAATCCTGTAAAATTGCACTGGGGTGCTGTTACATGCAAAACCAGGTAGGGGCCATACAAATTGAAGAGGGTATTGAAAAAATGAAGCTATTAGATTATATGGTTGTGCCAGACAGAAATCAGACTGTATTCTTCCTTCATTTAAACATCAGCCTACTAAAATCAATAGATACAAAGACAAAACTAAAGCATAACACATCCCGCTACATACACTCCTTATTGCATGCTCATTTGTATATGTGACATAGATAAAGGACCATGTTGCCAAAACCCTGTCCATCTTTCTGACTTTATCAGTGATCTAATGAAAGATATTAACCCTGCTTGGACACCTTGCATCACTCATCTGTGCCAAGCTCTAAGTACACTTCTTATTTGCTTGAGCAGAATACACGACGCTTAAAGGCCCAAAATAGCAGCCACTCCAAATTTAAATATTTAGGTATGTTGAACACTTTTAAGTGTTTTGTTGCCTAGTTTCTGAGCTTACTTCAGACTTGGGGATTAAAAAAAACAGAGAGAGATCATGAGTATATTCATCCACGGAGAATGCCCCCACACGTCCTGTACTCAAAGACAGAAAACGTCACTGAGGACTTACGACCGCCCAGCCAGTGCAAGGAGAGGAGCACCAGGTGACAAGGAGAGTTATGAATTCCTGTAGCAGTGGAGCCGTTCAGAGGACAGCTCAGACGGACCTGTAGAACCAACGCAGGTAACTTTTACACCTAGCACCCGGCTTTGCTCTCTTGCTTCAATCTGCAAATAATTGAGAGGCAGGAAGCCCTCAGGCTGCTACAAAAACATGAATCGGTTGGCTGGACACTCAGTCCCAGCTGATGAAGTGCTACACCACACACAGCACATGTCCTCTTTTGCCTCGTAGGGGTATCAGAAAGGACAGGGGAAGGGAACTTGAGTAACTGTGGGAGTGGAGAAGGGGTACAGAACAGATATTAACAGTTAAATGCTTGCTTAACTGCTCTAAATGGATCAGCTTCTGAGGCCTAGTGTCATGGGGTGAAGTGGGGCCAAGGCAAGACAGCTATCTGAATCAGCAGCCTTTCAGTCTTCATATATATGTACAGAGACACATAGTGTCTTCCAGCTGCAACTTCTGTGTGAGCAACAGGCTTCAGCTCTGCTATTCTGCTTGCAGAACCTGTAAGCAGTTTTCAATCAAATGGAAAAATAGCATTGATTAAAAATACTCATGCAACAAAACTTATTTAAGAATCTCCAGTGATAGGGAGCAGTGAAGGATGAAGAAAAGGATGCGCTACACATCAGCATTCTCACTCCTCTTACATATTTGTATTTCAGTACCTTTAAAATGAATTTAAAATTAAAAATTCCCAGTCATATCACAAGGGAGTTTCTGCTATGTATTGTGGATGGGAAACTGAAATGCATAAAGACAACAAGACCCACTCAAGTATATGTCTCTTAGTACAGAAAGGATATTTGAAGCTACATTTACCACTTATTTGTTTTATTATTTATGAGGCCATCTGCAGCCAGTCAGTTCACCTAAGCCTGGTCACAGCTGAAAGCCCTTTTTTGTTGTTATTGTTTCTGCTGTTTCTGACATGGAACCTGCCTCTTAAAAAGACATGATACGAAACGCACTACTCACAGCTGCCCCCTCTTTTCCCCAGTAGCTGTATGGCTGTTTGATGTTAATGCGATCAAGGTCTGTAGGATGTTGCTTCTTACTACCCTTATAAAAAGCATCTCATGTACAGGCAATTCAAATTGATGGGTTGACAACCAAAACTAGCATACTTATGCTCATTTTGTTCAGTTGTTGCAATTTTTCTGGGCCTTTTTTCATTTAAATATCTCTCAATAGCAGGAAGTCCTGCTGAATAAAATATCTGAGAAACATATATTAGAGGCATGTTAAAGTATAACCAGAGCACATTTTTCTAAGATCTAAGTCAATCTTCCCTCATTTAGCAATGCACAGTCTCCGTGCCCCACGCCTTGTTAGGTCAGGCTCAGGCATTCAGTTTGTGCACAGAAAAGCTGCCATTCCCCAAAGAGCGTAAGGATTTCCATTCGCTTTGTGAGAAGTCACTCCTTCAAAAACACAGGAAGAAGGGTACATGTTGGACCATGACAGCCACCACAGGTAATTCACTTTTAATGTTCTGAGGACACCACATCACAACTTACTGCAGCTATTATTGCTTATCTCCAAGCTGCATTTACGAACACCAACTTGCAGCTGAGGGTCTCATTTCTATCATCAGCTCCAAACAGGACAATAATTATTAGCCAAACACAAGCTGACTAATCACAAAATTGGAAGTTTTAAATGCGACTCTGAACCTCCAAAATGTGGCAAGACCGTATTTTTGCACTTTCCTCTGCAATCATGAAGACTATCAAGTTTCTACTATTGGCTTCTCCCAAGAACTATAGATTTAAGGAAAATGTATGGCTACATGTCTTGCAGTAAAACTACCAGAATTAACAGCAATGTGTTGTACCATTTAATCATTAAAAGTTTGGGTATGAGGGATGAACAAGGCACCCTGTGTGACTGTCTCCATACAAATAGATGACATTGTGCAGAAAACTTGTTCAATGTTCTAAACAGAGTCTCAGAGTTATGGTTAAGCAGATATGGTGAATTAAAGAAAAAATAGCAGTAACTCTTAATCTACATAAGTGCCCAACACTTCCCAGTATAAGTACTATGGCCATTTTCTGAAGAACTGCAGCATTTCCACAGCCTCTAGAGGGGATCTCATATCTGCCAGGGGCATTTCTCTAAGATTGGACGTGTAATTTTTTCAGGCTCAATAAAAATATATGCCAGCTTAGATAAGGCTTTCCATACAGATTTTCCTTGGTAGGTTTTTTTATTATTGTTATTTTTTTTGCTGACAGGCTTCTTGAACACTCCAGCAAGTAGCACTCTGTCATCTTTTCCTAATATCTTAAAGTTGAAATTTCAGGCTGGACACGGACAAATTAACTGTGCTACTGTCTAAAATATTATTTTGTCCTAAGGAAAATTACACTGGGCAAGTGATCAGAACACATGATGACATTTCTCTCCCAAAATGCTCTAGATGCATTACAAAATTTAAGGCTGAAGAACTAATGCAAAATGTCAGATCTAATTTAGAAAGTTCAGTATCTAAAATGCTATTTTACCGTTTCTCAGATGTTCTGTAGCTAAACTGCATTCAGACAGAATGGTCTTTGCTAACGCTATCTCCTAACTGAAGTTACCATGTCAATACACATGATCATCATTTTACATTTAAACTATTAATCACAAACCTTCTGCTTGAATTACTAGACAAGCAACTTCAGACATCTATTTGCAATAAAGCATGAGCAGAAGCAGCTCATCTTTCAAAATACATTCAGACACCTTGCTCTGTGTCAGTACTGGTAAAATAAGACATAACAGTACAGAATTTACACAACCTATCATCTGTTTTCTCCAGATAAAGCGTAAATGTTGCTTTTCATGTCTACTCTGGAATAAATGAGCTTGTACCAATTCCATGGGAAATTATTCCACAAGGTATTAATTTTGGAAGTCCCCGAGTTCCTTCCAGTCAGAGTTCCTTCCACCCACAACCATAAACAACTATTTTTTAAATTTGAAGCCACATTCTGCGAAATTTGCACCAAGAGACAGCTGAGGACAAAATTAATGAATGTATTTTATCTCCCTGTATTCCTTTGTGGATCTGGCCCTTACTTCAGAAATTGCCTTCAGTTAAACCAGCAAGCACCTTGGAGGAGATAAGATCTGGGGAAATAAGATCCTACATCTCATAAATAAAAACGGAAGAATCTGGTTCCATACTTACATCCATGCATCCTTCCTCTCTATAAAATCCAAATATTGATATAAGGCTATCATGGGCAGGCAACAGGCGCTTGGCAATGCTAAAACTCTTGTATCTTTCCTGCTAAGCAAGGCCATGTGCACTCCAGAGCAAAGGGGACTTAGGCTTTGTTGCACAATCATCTTATTTTGAGAAGATTTAATTTGACAGAAATTAAAGGTTAATGAATGATAATATGATCCTGAATAGTACAGTCAGCACATGCAGTGTTTGCTTCTTATTGTTTCTGTATCATCTTTCACAGATATGAAAGATCCATATCATCTTTCACAGCTTGTGGGTGAAAGTCTCATACCTTGCAAACGCCTCTGCTAGAACGACTGGAAGGCAAAAAAGTGAACAACTACCGTCCAGCAGCTGAAGACTCAACACACTGAAGGAATGAACTGGGGCAGTTTGTAATTGCCACACAGTGTTTCAGTCTGATATATACTGAAGTATACATGAGTATATGAAGTTTATACATCAGCCTATTTTTTCCTCCAGTGGTCTTGCTGTCCTCTCATTAATATCTATTCTGCAGTCAGACATTGTGTATCTTCTGTATCTAATAAATTGCACTAGCCCTCTTTTTCAACTAGCAGCTGATACTGTAAAATACATTAGTTTTCAAAAATATTTGGCCTTGTTATCTTGCAGCTTTTTTCTTTAAGAACACCTCTCCTCTACAATTTTTACTTGCACCTGCAACCTCCTGCAAGTGATAACTTTTCTTCATTACCAGGCAAACAAATTTAGGCATTAATCCCAAAGGAAGGACCATAAAATTGGTTTCGGCCTGCCTTTAAATTTCCTTGCTATTTACCTCAGCTAAATCCATGAACCAATCTCCAGCTTTGCAGCTTTACTTCCTGAACTCATGTATTAATGATATGTCAAAATCTAAAGCTCCCTGAAGAAAAGAGGTTGCCATGGGATACTGAGTGCTTAGGAGCAAAGTGTAGAAAAGACGTATCCTGCTAAGAAAGGCTCCAAAGACCTTGCTGTGTCAGCCAGTATTGCTTTTTATCTCTTTAGACGAAACAAAATCACTGCTCTGGGAGTCACTGGGCATCTGTCAGTCCTGATTGCTCCATCATACTGACCATTTCAACAGGACTATAGGAATCCATTAGTGGAAAGGAAACTCCTCTGGTTTCGCAAAAGCTCCGACTTTGCTGCCTGGTATCAGGGCTGCTCTCCGGCAACATATGTAGACAAATCATTTTTCTTCAGCAGTACCTGTCTGTAATCATCCTCTTCCCTCCTAGCTTTTTAAATGTCTCCAAAGCCATATGCAAAGAAGTCATGTGCTACAGATTAGTGATGCTTATGAGGGAGGAAAGGAGAATAAAGTGTGAATGCTTTAGGTGGGGTTAGCTAGCCAGATGGACATCATTTCCTCAGAGGTAAAGCTGACTTTTGAAAAAGACAAGAGGAAAAGAAGAGATGAAGACTAGCAGATGTGACTGCTGAAGGATAATTTCCAAGAGAGAGCATAGCTTCTGGCAGAAGTGTGTGCTTGGTGAGAAGAAGAAAAATCTGAATTGCCTGAAGGGCTAACGAGAGAAGGCATTTGTGACAAGTTCCCTGTATGCATCAAAGAGCTTGGTCACTGATGTACTTAGAAGCATTTATATATTCCCACAGTGAAGTAGTCACACTGAAATCTTTAAAATTTCATTTTTTCTGAACATACATTGCTGTCACAGAGTTATAGCACACACACAGAAGTGGCTTCTGACACAATCTTTAGCAACAGACAAGTTTACAGAAATTCAGTTCTGCCTGCAAATGATTCACAGAAGAGAAGAAAGGCTAAATTTGAGTAAAAATTTGCATCTTTTTTTCCATCTCTTGTAGCAAACTTACTCTTTGTAAGGGTAGCTTACAAAGATTTGATTGCAAACACTGTGCATAGTAATTTCATTGTTTCAAAAAGCTACCTAAGAACACAATCTTGAACTGGTAAACCCAATTATGCATTTATATGCCTTATATGTTTCTAATTAATTTATTTGAAGAAAAACGTAACAAAATTTTGCCTCTGGATCAGCAATGATGTTCAGTTAAAACACAGGGGATATTGATCATTTCCATGCACAGCTAAAGATACAGTGTCTACAACTATACAGCTATCTAAACATAGAGCTAACTCATCTTTTGCAGTCATTTGTACAGATAGAAGTCGGGCAAAACCACACGCAGGGGACAGCATGCTCTCCAAGGGCAAGTGCAGCGTGCCTGCTTCACCAGCCAGTGACTGGTGGAGGTAAGAGAAGTTCCCCTATCATAATGGTTTCCAGTTGAAGACTGTCCTGGTTTCAGCTAGGAGAGAGTTAATTTTCTTCCTAGTAGCTAGCATAGTGCTGTGTTTTGGATTTAGTGTAAGAAGAATGCTGATAACACACTGATGTTTTGGTTGTTGCTAAGTAGAGCTTACACCAGTCAAGGACTTTCTTTTTCAGCTTCCCATGCTCTGCCAGGTGCACAGGGAACTGGGAGGGGGAACAGCCAGGATAGTTGATCCAAACTGACCAAGGGGCTATTCCATACCATATGACGTCATGCTCAGTATATAAACTGCGGGGAGTTGGCCGGGGGGAGCAATCGCCGCTCGGGGACTGGCTGGGTGTCGGTCGGCGGGTGGTGAGCGGTTGCATCACTTGTTTTCTTTTCCCTGGGTTTTGTTTGTCTCTCTCGTTCTCCTTTTCATTACAATTAGTATTGTTATTATTATTATTACTATTATTATTATTATTTTTATTTCAATTATTAAACTGTTCTTATCTCAACCCGTGGGTTTTCTTACTCTTGCCCTTCCGATTCTCTCCCCCATCCCACCGGGGAGGGGGAGGGTGAGCGAGCGGCTGCGTGGTGCTTGGTTGCCGGCTGGGGCTAAACCACGACAAAGACCATGCTGGATTCTGTTAGCAGGAGCTATTTTATATCATGAGCATCCAATGCTAAAAAGAAAACAAGAAACCCAGTATGCATTTTACCTATACAGGACAGATAACATTTTATGGCAGGACAAGGAACATGGTCTTATTTACCTCCAACATGAGATATGAGAAAGATCCTAATGAGACGACATTTAAAATGTAGTGTTCCTGTTTCTAAAAGTCTATATCACAAAATACCCCAGGGAATTTACAGAAAAGAAGAACAAATTGCTAAAGAACAGGACATTGTGATTTATGGGTAAAGATCAAAAGATTAATGCCTGGTTAAATTAAGGCTACAATGAAAGGGCGTATGAAAATCAGCTTGAAGTATTGGAATGTCATAAGCAATGAAATGGGAGAGAAATTACTTTCACTTAATGGACAAAAATTAGTAATAATTGAATGATCATAACAAAAAGCAAATTTGGGGTAATAATAGATAAGGAAACATCTCCCAGTGGTGCATTTTACTGCACTGCACAGGTTTTCCTCAGAAAATGTTGAGGCTTACACCTCTTAATGTAAATGCACATGCTAACTCATCAAGTTACCCACGTGGGCAAAAGAACAGCCGAAGAGAGCTCTCTGTGCCAGCTTTCTCCTGTGAACTTGCAAGACTAAATTAAAAACCAAGAATCAAAAAGTGTCTTGAGTTCAGAACAACAAATGAGAGCAGATTCTATAAAAATATGGGCTAAAAATTACAATTCTTGGTTTTATTTATACTTTTTCTCCTACTGGAAAGCTTTGAATCTCTTTAAAAAAACAAGACAGAATAAAACAGTAATACGAAATTGCCTTTGGTGAAACATTTTTCTCCTTGAAAGATATTTTTAGTTCAACAGTATTTTAAGGATAAGAAATCTCTTACAAATTACAGAATCTTTCAGACCAGAATTTTTTGTTTTGAAAGCAACCACAGTGATTTTCTGTCCACTGTATTTCTTAATAAACATGAAATCCTCATTAATTTTTAGCTCTATTATCATTAATCTACTGTCTCATTTATTTTTAAATTTAAAAAATAATAAAGCAGCAAAACAGGAAATAAAAATCATTGAAACAAGCAAAAAAATTATTAAAGCTGCAACTAGTACTCAGCTCCCACCGTACGCTTTTGAAAACTTCATCCTTCCTGGTGTGAGTGGAAGCACAATGACACAGTGGACTCAGATTGGGCTGATGGTCCAGATAACCTGCACAGTTAACTGCAGCATCAATTCCCACCCATAGACGAGGATAAAACCCACACAATGAGTAGTGCATTTAGGCAGACAACAGCCTTGGATCATTAATGAAGAATAAACTGCACCCTCATATCTTTGAATTTCACTTTCTGATGCAAGGCATCACTTTCAGGTATAAATCAGAGCTCTTGGGTGTGGGATTTTGAAAAGCTCCTCTTGTAAGTCAGTGGCAAAGCTTCCACTGACTTCTGTGAAATGTTAGATGAGCCCTTCTGAAAAAAAAATGTCAGCAGTCTGAGGGACTGAACAGTTAAACTGTTACGAGGCACAGCACCATAGTCAGTTACTCAGAGTGGTAAAATAGCATCTGTAAATCTACAGTTCACTTGGAGAAGCAGCATGTGTTTGGGCCATGTGATGCTAGCCAACTAACTTAGACAACTAGTTTTCCTAGGCTCCTTCTGTAGTCAAGTAAGAGTGATATGAAGCACTTAGCTAATTCCTATTGCTCTCACATTTAGCAAACTTCAGTCTGAAATTCAACATATTCACAGTCCTAGTTCTCTTCTGCTTCCACATAAAAGGGCTGCTGGGGATGGGATTTAATTCCCCTAATGACAGACAGCTGCAGTGTTGAAGTATACCTCTGAAACATGCTTCAGCTCCCTTGCAGAGAGGAGAGAGCAAAGAGCAATGCAGCAGAGAACTATCTAGATTACCATTCATTACCAAATGCAGACATCTTCAACTGCAAGCAGCCCTTTCAAATACAAATCCCACCCTTTGAGCCTGCACTGGACAGAGAGACCATTGTTTACTTTATTTTAACACAACCTGTGTTAAACACAGAAAGTCAGAGAAGCTTCAGTTTTAATTCCTGGTTATAGGGTTGCAGTCAGCTTGCCAGTATACAACATATTCAGGCTTGACTTCCCATGTATATGGGGGAAACATTGCCTTTTTTACATTGAAAGAAATAACCCAAGATGGACATTAAATCTCTTTAAAACCCCAACTTTAAACAAGTATTGAACCTCATCAAGGTCAGCTTTGTACCTCAGCTCAAGGATGACCTCAAATTGCCTATGACAAAGCTAAAACTACCTTACTCTTGCCTCCACTGTCATAGTAAAGCAACACCGCTGCCACCTCAGTGTATTTAATGCAGTGTAAAGACACCCCTTTTTTTGCAGTGAAGACATGGCCCGAGGCTGCTGCTTCTCCTTTCTCTGTTGGAGCATGGATGTCTTTTGAACTTCCTGAAAGCAGCAGGATCCCCTGGGTATTATCATGTTTATTTTAGAAAAGACCTATTGTTCTGGAGACTAAGATCATTTCTGAGGCTATTTTGAAAGTGCTTTTTCAAACTGTTTATTGTTCTAACCTTCAATTTTAGGGACATCAGAGTAAAAGTGATTAAAGACCCGTTTCCCCCAGCAGAGACACTATTTTTATTCATTTTGATGCCCTATTTGGCTATTTATTGCCTTTATTGTTCCTTTTGATGGTTGCTAGGGAGAAGGAGATTAAAACTCAATGTGCAGCACCGCTCATCCTAGGGTATAATTTTTCTGATATTTAAAATAATATATGCTAGATAATAGATAAAAACTACTGTGTTGAGCTTAAAAGGGGATATTATTGTGCCATATTTAGTTTTATTTTTTCCTAGTCTTCAAAAAATGTTTCCTAAGGGATACACAGGGAGAGGACAGATGTGATAAATACAAACAGATTTCCTCTGTGAATGCAAGAGGAGAAACATAAGCCCCAGAACAACTGACTCAGAAGGATAGAGCTTTCTGTTTTCCTCCACGGAACAAAGAAGTTGTTCCTCTCTAGACAGGACTAATTTACTTTAATTACGATTTTGCATAATCTGAAGTACGTGCTGTCATGCATTATTTGGGGCATATGCTGTAATTCTGTGAACAAAAATAATTTCTTAATATGGCTGTGTTAGTGATACACCTATCAAAAATGGGCAAATATCCCCTACTGGGTGGTCAACTACATTGGGCAGGGCAAAACCCAGGAACTCTCTTGGAAAAAGCAGAAATTTAGTCAGCAATCGTGCTTTGCTCTGGGCCTCTAGTTTCTTCCAGAGCCTCTGATTTCTTTGGGAAGGTTGGTCCTTTGGGAAGGTTGGTCCTTCCAAGTGTGATCAGCAGTGAAGCGACAGATTCTGGGTAGACGACATGAGGCATCAGCTTCACTGATACAGCTCACATCGTGAAACTGAAACAGGTGGTTGTACACAGGAGATGGGCTTCCATACAAGTGCTGCTAATCTGGAATCAGTGTCCAGAGAAGGAGGAACGATTCACCCACTTCTGAGCCTGCCTGGACCAGAGGGAGGAAACCCCAGTGAGGGAGAACTGTCCCATGCAGAAGATCTGCACAGCTAAAACCAGGGCTGTAGGAATGGCTGTGCCATCCATAATGCACCACTTGGCTTGTGTTATTTTTAATTTTAAGTAAAACCAAGAGGCAACAAGTTTTATCAAGCAGGAAGAAAAAACTCTTTCAAGGTGACTGACAGATTTTTAAAGTTCCTAAAACCTGGGAATGAATAGAGACTTATAAGTGAGTTTGGACAAAGCATTTACATTCATTTTAGAAACAATATCTGAAACGGGGTAGCTGATCCCTGTTGCTGACACCTGTCAGGAAGAATTCAGAGAGGAATTTCTCTGCTGTATTAAAAGAGAAAACATGTCCATGGTCACAGCCTCCTCTTACTTCCTCAGGCTCAGTTTCTACAGCTGACTGCCTTTGGGCATATGCCTGTGCACTGCTCACATAGTTTTAACAGGGTCCCATGAGGAGGAGAACTTGGAATGAGTGAGGTTTGATTCCCAGCCCTACCAAAGTGTTTCTTGTGAGCCCTGGAGCATCTCATTTCATCTACACAGATCACTTCTTCATTCAAAAATGAATATAGTAACACTTACGTATTCTACTATAAACTATAAAAATAAAAGCATTAATCTACCTGTATCACTCAAATGTTGCACTCATAAACATCACACAGACGCATCCCTAAATATTCACAGTGAACAACAGTTTATCAGATCAAAGTATTTGGCTATCTCACATGAACTTCAGATCTTTCTCTCACAGAGATTATAGCATGCCTCAGTTGTATGACCAGAACTTGTGAAAGTTGAACATTAGCTACCTGTCTCACTGATTTAAAAAAAAAAAAAAAGTCTGCTCAGCACAATTTGAAAGAGCTCTGAAAGACTCCAGTTTGGATTTCACGACTCAGCCTGTGATTACGCAGTCTGTGACTGTTGCATTGGACATCTTCCGATTACCCAGGACTCATGAGCTATCTGCACAGAGTGGTGGAATTGGCAAACATTGCAAGTACCAGGAAAGCTGTTTTTATAATAGAAGCTTAATTTACCAATGTCTGTCAAGATCAATGAACAAATGACCTCAGGAGTTACAGCTATTTTTTAAAAGAAATTACAAGACCCAGTTGTAGTGGATACAAGAGAGACTCAAGTAAAATACTAACTCTGCTGCTTTCCTCACGGATCCTTTAAAACCTGTGATCCCTGAAATTAAGTATTCCTACAGATTATAAAGTGTGTCATTTACTGCAGCAGTTCATATACTCTGTCAAACTCAAAACAAAAGATTCACAGAGATCATAAACTTGCCAGATGGAAGACCTGGCATAGATATACATGTTTTTCTGTTGACTGTCAAGTTCTGGAGAACTGTCATTTATGAGACAAATTTTTTTTCCACCTTTCTAGCTGCTCTTGTATGTGCATGCTGCTCTGACTACATGTGTTGTCTTTAATAAATAGTATAATACAGTAAGAAGAATTTCAGCCTCAGTACATACTACAGGACAGAAGATTTGAAGTAGCTTCAGTTTTGTAAGCACAGGCATTAGAAACCTGAAAAATATATAGACAACCCGATGGAAATAATGACCACGTAGAAGTCAGCTGCTAGAAAAGCTGAGAAAATGGTTTCCTTCCAAGAGAGAAGGAACAGAAAATACAAAAAAGGACAAAAATCTAGAGAGATAGTAGCCACTTGGAAAGTCATGATTTAAATTAAAACAAGAGGTGTTGTAGGAGGCAGGTGAACTGAGCTGACATTTTAGGGAATTAAACAAAATCTAAAAATGGAAATAAGGAATCAAAAGGATGATGTAAAAGTATGGTTTAAAAATAGTTTTGGAAGAAAAAGAAGGAAATACATAAGGTGAAATTTTACTAGATTTGAAGATCAGCTATCAAGGGAAAAATGAAAATATTAACATTTAAGGCGATGGTGAGGCTACAGAAAATTACTCCAAAGGAATATGGGCAATCTTAAAAGTCACTGGGAAAATGAAAAGGACTTTCCTGAAGATGTGAGAAGAAAGTATCACCATACTGCTGTAGCATCTTAAGTAAACAGGCACTTGGGGTCAAGTACTGTGACTGCATCAGCTACACCATTTTCAGATGAATCATTCTGGTGGTCAGATGTTACCCCAGCTGCAAAAACCCCAAAGTGACTGCGCAGCACTCTGACTAGTGTGCCTGTGTGTTACTGCCACTGCCCGGAAGGAAAACTTGTGGAAATATTTGCAACTAAAGTCTCCCCAAAGGGAAGGAATTATAAATATATATGTATACAGCGTACACCCCTTGGCTAACCGCAGTAGTTTCATTTACAGAAATGGCACAGGGCTGTCTTTTGGGAGTCTAAGATATTAGACAACCTCTTTGATGTCATGTATGTTCACTTAACAGCTGTGGTTTCTATGAAATATATAAAATACCAGTGTGATAACATACTGGATGCCTCCTATATTCCAAAAGTGTGTTTCCCTCTGCTTTACGTTTTGGCAAATGTATTCCAGCTTCAGGTAGACTAACATCAATTCTCCTGAAGCACTTATTTTTAATTTAGAAGAAAATAAAGCCATATAAAAATTATATTCTTTAGTAGGTTAAAACTGACAGCTTCCTCTAAAGGAGAAACTAACTAATTTAGAAATCTTCTGCACTGGATATTTACCACAATTTTGTTCAATCTTGAAGTAAATGTTTCAATCAATGTGGCTTCAAAGCATTTCCCTTGTGAGATTTTACTGTCAGCTATTCAGCCCATCAGTTCATCTAAAATCCTAAATCCAGTTGGCACAGATAGGCACATTGAAATTTTCAAAGGAAAAGAATCAAGTCACAGCAAGAATTATGTAGAAACATAAAAATGAACTCCTGACGTCTTTTAAAATGTTAGACTCTCAGAATGAACAAACTTGATCCTGTTTTACTATAAAGCTGGACCATATTCAGACATTTTTTTTTTAAAATCTGAGAGCTTCATGCTCATTTAGACAGCAGAATCGATCTCTTAAAATATCAGATTCAGAAGTCCCTAAGCTCCTCTCTTCATCACAGTCCATTTTCCTTCTTTCTCATTTTGACTGGAAGAGTATGTAGACATGCATGTGCAAACTACCACTCACATCAAGTGGACCTACTTTTACAGGTAAGAGCACAAATAATAAAGTAACATGATATTTTCTAATATAAACAATCTTACAGACAAAAAAGAGAAGACTAGATTAAGACAAAGAGATGAAAACATAGAAACCTAATTAGAAGGTGAAGTCTAGGTATAAAAACCCATTACAAACCTCAGCTGTGGGAAGCAATTTTCATGACAACAAGTCATTTCATCTCCTCTCTGGGCCCTGGCCTTTAGCTTCCCTAACATCCTAGGTGGTGTCTCTGTATGCTGCATGGCAGGAAACAGGCCAAAATTCAAAAGTTCGAATCTGTAACTAGTGCTGAATCTATTTAACCTCAAACTGCAAGAGACATGTTTGGATACAAAATAAATTAAACTTTATTACAGTTGCCTCTTTTTCCTTCATAATCTAAATCCAGATACCAAGCTCAAGAAGTACTCACTATTCAGAGTCTCAGGTTCATCTCAATATGACAACCAAAACTGAGCTCGTCTCCCTTAGGGGAGCTTATTACCCTAATCAATTAATGACGCTGCTGACTACAATGTAGACACAAGGCCAGTACCGAGACTGCTTTAATTCCTGTTTGAAGTCCATGGAGGCTGTGATAAAGCACTAATCATCAGAGATTTCCACACCCTTAAGTGATAATCTGCAAAGTTCTACAAATTTTGTATATATCTACTCCAACATAAAAGCCAGAAAGATAAGTCCAATAACTTACATGACATCATTCTTGATTTAAACAAATAGGATAAAAATCAGAAGTTTATGTTTATAGTCACAAGTTGTCTATTTTGCTTAAAGGTAAAAGAACCAAAAATATGTAAATTTAGCTCAATGTAGTAAATAAAAGGTTAAGAAGGTTAATAATCTCTAATTGAATTTTTCTTTTATTCATTTTGCAATTATATTCTGCATGAAAAAGTATCTTTGGGAATGCCAAATAAGCCAGAAAGACATTAATTAGCCAAATAAGACTACATAACAAGATAAACAAAAATGAAAATGAAATGTTTCTAAACTTAATTTAGGCATAGGGCATAATCATTATGAAACTTAATAAAAGATAAACAGTTTTAAGAGTCACTTTTCAATTCAATTGACATGTAATGTGCTCCATCTACATGCAAAACATATCTTGGCTATATAAGCTACCCACAGCTGGAAGAGGTTCAGTTTTCCAATTATAGCTAACAGATATTTTACTGTGAGTTGAGAGAAAAATTATATACAATATAAAAGCGTGTGATGACCAGGTAAGTTGAGAATGAGTATGTAATCAATAACAAGTACAATTTAGAAAAGGAAGAGCAAATCTTGCTTACAATGAGGGAAAACCATTGCAGAGACAACTGGAGGGACATATCCTGGCGGCTGCTGGCGTATGCCAGGTGTGTGTGCGTGCAGGGTGGGTACGTAAGAAAAAGTATGAAATAAGATGAGAATCATTTACCACTCGGCTACAGGTGGGAAGGTGATATTTTGCTGCTGCTCTTCTCTGCTTGTACTTGACTCTTTCTAGAGGCACTGAAGCCAGAGACACCATGGCAGCGTGAATGAATGGACACACAACCATATGATGATTTTCCAAATTTTAAATGTGTCTACTTAGAAAGGGCAGCAGTCAAGTGCCCCTAAGCAGCATAAGATTATATAAGCCTTTTTGGAGGACTGTTTTTCAAACTGTATGAAGACAGAAAATCAGGAAAGTATTCAAACATATCCTTATGCACATATACCCATTAATTTTCACTAACAATATGAGTGTTATTTCAACTCTTCTACAGCATTACAAGAGTTCTTTGCTTGTGTCCTGGTTTCAGCTGGGAGAGAGTTAATTTTTCTTCCTAGTAGCTAGCATAGTGCTGTGTTTTGGATTTAGTGTAAGAAGAATGTTGATAACACACTGATGTTTTTAGTTGTTGCCAAGTAGTGCTTAGACTAGTCAAGGACTTTCTTTTTCAGCTTCCCCTGCTCTGCCAGGTGCGCGAGAAACTGGGAGGGGGCACAGCCAAGATAGTTGATCCAAACTGACCAAAGGGCTATTCCATACCATATGACGTCATGCTCAGTATATAAACTGGGGGGAGTTGGCCGGGGGGCGCGATCGCTGCTCGGGGACTGGCTGGGCATCGGTCGGCGGGTGGTGAGCGGTTGCATCACTTGTTTTTTTTTTCCCCTGGGTTTTGTTTCTCTCTCTCTCTCTCGTTCTCCTTTTCATTGCAATTTTATTACTATCATTATTATTGTTATTTTATTTCAATTATTAAACTGTTTTTTATCTCAACCCGCAAGTTTTCTTTTGCCCTTCCGATTCTCTCCCCCACCCCACCGGGGAGGGGGAGGGTGAGCGAGCGGCTGTGTGGTGCTCAGCTGCCGACTGGGCCTAAACCACGACAGCTTGTCAAGGGGCCTAATCAGATAGTCAGGAGGACCCAGGCCACCTTACCTGGTTGGTGTTGCAGGGGTGGTTCTGTCTGGTGCTCTGGTTCCAGCCCCAGGCACATGTCTTCCCCCAGGACCTGGGAACCCTCCCTTGTACCATCCATCCTTATCTCCCTGTCTCATGCTGAAGCCTCGGAGATATATTCTACCCAGAAAACACAGGAACAAATGGAGAATTGGAGCAGTCCATAAGACATTTTGTCCTACAGTGGGGGCAGCTGCTCCCACCTGAGCAACACGCAGAGACCTCTAAAAGGAAAAAGCCCACTGCATACAGATTGACAGCATGTTGCAGGAAGGCCAGGCAGGGTTTGCACCTGTAAACACTTGCTGTTGTTTGCACAGTTCTGTGGTAGGATTTCACAACGGGAGAGAAATGCAGCGAATGCTCTCAGATGATGTCTTTTCAGTTTTTCTAAAATGACGTGAGTTATTTACAGTGTTAATTGTGTTCTGCACTACCTTACAGGGAAAACCTATCCAAGCAATATCTTAAAAACAGTTAATGGGAGAAAAGAAGATTTTTTCATGCTACTGCTACTGTTTCCACATGCGAGCACAGAATCTCTGTAGAACAGGAGAGAAGAGGAGGGAAGGATGGGGTTTGCAGCCAGAATAAAGCATTCACAACTGGGTTTATTTTGTGGTATTATGTATTCAGCAAATAATCCATTTTGTTTGTATTTTTCCTCCTTTTTCTTTTTTGGAGGGGTGGAGAACAAAGGTGAGATGTGAAAAAGATTGTGAAAAAGCTAGTCTTTAGCCTGTACAATTTATACAATCAGCCATTGTCATCATAAAAAATGGGAGAAGCAGCAGCAATAGAGGTAAAAAAAGAACTGGAAACACAGGAGGGAAAGAAAGGGTAAGTAGAAATTAGGGCTAGATATAGCACCATATCTTATTATGGCACTACCTTTTGATGTAAAGGTTTCCACTATCTGCTTCAACAAAAGACTGTCTTATACAGCCTAAGAAAAGGTTAAGCCACAAGACAAGGGCAAAAGTGAAATGTTAAAACAGGTATGAATATATTCTTTTGTGAAAGAAATGAAAAGCTTTCCTTCATTGTTTTATTCTAAGAGAACTTCGTAAAAAGCACATTTTCATGTGAATTCTTGATTTCCTCTGCAGTCTGTCAAGTGTTTTTCCCAGCATTTAACATCAGGGTGAGTATGTAGGTAGATTACAAGCTCGCCCAGACTGTCATTTCATGGGATTTATAACTGTTGTTAGCTAAATAATATTTTTGTGTAATACCCCTTGTATTGGAAATCTGAGGCTTCCAGTGTTTAGTCTTCACTTCAGCTCTGATGTGAAGGAAAAGGAAACCTTCAAGCTGACACCGAGGACAGAGCAGAGAAGTGGTGTGTCCGAGATTAAAGGAGGGATGATTTCAGTGTGTAATCTGAAGAGCTCACAAGGAATCTCTTCTTGCAGATGTCAACACAAAATACATCCTGACAGGAGGCACTTGGCATTTTTGTATTACTGTTCACTCTGCACACAGGGATGGGGTCCAAGGCTTGGGATTCTCCCAGGCTCTGTAAGGGCCAACATCACGCAAGGATGTACATATTAATGTCGTTGCTGACTTAGCTCCAGCTGCAGAAATATTCATTACCTTACGATGTCCTTCCTTCCCTTTCCTGGACAGTGCTATGAGATCCTGCAGTTCTTTCTCAGGGTGCTCAAAGGAGCTGAAAACAGACCAGTCCATTGGCAAAGACACCTCTAGGGAACAGCTTCTTCCCAGTGGCCAAAGAATACCACAAAGAGACATACAAATACCAAGAGAATTGTTCTGAAAACCTTGCCAAAACTCAACATATTGGATTTACAGAAGTTCTTGTAATTACTGTATTTATTGGAAAGATATATATATAAACATACATACAGTGAATGTATACATGTGTGCATATGTATTGCACATATTACTATATGTGTGTGTCTAATTACACCTATGTTATATGCATATTTATATAAAATAAAATGAGTTTTTCTTATTGCTGAGATATATTGCCATAGCTGCAGGGTGCATTTTAGAGCACAAATCACAGGAAATCACCAGATTACTAGCACATTTGCAGTATATATCTCGACAAGGTCTATTTCAACTACTGTTGCAAATAAGAAACAAGACTGACAAAACACTCATCCATTACCAAAGCACCTTTCAGCCCATGCTGTCTTTCATCCTGTCCTTCCATTTCACATATTTCCACTTAAAGTCATGCCCCAGCTTATGCTGTTGCTACACCGGGTGTAACTAACACGCATTGTTTATTGAAAAGAATGACATTAAGGGGAAGAGTGTGGAGACCTCAGGAGCACCATCCAGCCCTTGCTATAGTTAATAAACACATCGTAAAGTCCCATTCAATTTTACTGATGCTCCATCTCCAACCTCTTGAATATATACGGTATTTGGAAACTACTGCTGTATGCTAGAGGCTGAAACACAAGAATGTACAGGAAAAAATATTTTGAAAAGCCAGTCTCAGGCTGCTAATATAACTAAATTTCAGCTGACACCACGCTTAGCTTAATTACATAAACTGAAATGAAGGCTATAGATAAAACCAGAAAAGCTATACCAGTGGTTTGTGCAACACAAAGGCAGTGCCCCTGCCCGCCAGGCAGAGGAGGAGAGGAGGTGGGCACAGAGGACATGAGGAGTACACTGAAGAAAGTGAGGGGCAGGAAAGTGATCCTGAGTCCAGCTGAGACCTGGCCTAAAGTGCAGTTTAAGATTCTGGGTATTTAAACTCACTTAAATGAAGCTATACTACCTTACACCTGCTGAAAAGACGGTCTAAGGTATTTCAGTTGATAGCAATGATAAGTTGAGAAGTGCATTTAAATTACTACTTGCATTAGATGAATCAGTAATAATGAAAATGCAACCACTGGGAAAATATCCCTTCAAAAAGAGAGCTTTACGATGCTAACATTATGTTGCACACATTATTAAAGAATAGTCTAACAGGTTGATTAGCCCTTTCTAATGGTGCCCATCCATTATTAATAAAGCAATCATACTTTTAAGGCCTGATTCTCAATTATTTCATTAGCTGAATGAGAAATTAAACAAAGATGAAGAAAGAAACATTTTAGCTTTCTTAGAAGCCCTGGAGAGGAAAACCTTTTCTCCTACAGTGTATTTACTGAGTTATTTGACAAGCGGAATAACCAGCCTTTATGATTGAAGATTTTTGCTGGTGAAAGTATGCCAATGAACCCACCAGATTTGTTCATTAAGTCTGATTCATGGAAAGATTTAAGAAAGTACATCATCTTAGCAGTAGGAAAATGCCAAAAGATTTAGATGCTTTGCTTGACCTTTGTTTATGAATTGGCTTCATCTAGAAATGGAGCTGAAAGCCTCCTATAAAAATCCTTCATCTTTTGAAAAAGGGCAAAAAGGACCCTTCTTGAAATACAAGCTCAATTATACTTATGCACAAATCCATTTTTTTCCAATTTATATAAAACTTGCAATACTTTTTTCCCCGTTCAGCAAATCACTGAGAAACAAAAGTGCTGTTCAGGCCAACTGTCCCAGAAGTAATTCATAAACAGAACAGCAGAACTTCTGAAAACAAGTCTATGTTTAAAACTCAAGATGTTTCCCATTCTTCTGCTTATCTTCCCCATACTTATAGAAACTTACTAGTCAACACATTTCCATTTTCTGACAGATTAATACCCACTACTCTATGTGAGAGCCAGAGATTCAGCTAGTGTCCTACCATGTGTCAAGAGATGCATACTGATTTTTGTAGACCAGATTAGCTCAGCCTATTGAATTTGTTTTCCGTACACAGACAGCAAGTGACACTAGCCTCAAGGCTAATATCCAAGCCATGGTTTGCAAGCAATGTGTGTGTCTGAACTATAGCCAAAGGAGGATGAAACCTTATTTGTTTGAACCTCTTAAATGTTTTGTACTTATTCCTTAATTCTTTCTGAAAGCCTCCATATACACCGCAGACCTCCTAATAGTTACTCTGAAACCAAAACCACCTGCAGAACATTGCCTATGAAAGACTTCTTTCAAAAGACCTAGGGACAGGACTCAAAGGGAGGCAATTTACAATAGTATCATGCAAGAGTTGAAGCAGGGAGAAACGGATGAACAAATTTCCCCAATGACTCCCCAAGACACAAGCAGATCATGGCAGCTGCTGCATCCTTGCAGCTAATGCACCATATCTGTAATGATGTATGCTGGTAATTTGGAGAACAGCTTAGGGGCCATCTCCTTCCCTCATTCCTTTGGGTGTCTCCCAGCCCTAGGAGCACAGGTGATCAGCAAGACGTGTCAGAAATTAATTCACCTCGCTCACTCTCACTGCTTAAATCACTTCACTGTCAGTCAAAGCAGAACACTTGAAAAAACAGAAAAGTGCAATTTTTTTTTATGTGCAGAGAAGGTGGAGCAGGGCATTCAAGAAATATAATCATAGGAATGTTCAGCTAAGCACTCATTTGCCTTGGTGCTCCAAATGTCTTCTTATTTTCTTTTTTTTTTTCCTCCTTTACTTTTCTTTGATTTAAGTGCAACTCTACAGTATTAAAGTTCCTTTTATATTCATGACTGATGCAACAGAGGGAGTATTTGGAAAGTGAAGTGAAAGCTGAGATGTAGTGAGGTTGTCCTAAGAACACAAGGCAACAGAAAAGAAAAAGAGATGTTTCTGGGAGACATTGATGAGTGTGGTGGTGAGATTCATCTCTATGGGAAAACAGACAATATGAATATGATTTTTTAATATTTTTTTAAAATAACAACCTATAGCATTCTTCCAAAAGAATTTTATATCATCAGACTAAGCCTAACAATGTTTTGCTGCTTCTGCTGTTGTCTGAGAACAGCCTATTTAAGAGTTTATACTATTGGCTTCATACTATGGTTTGAAGGCTTATACTATGGATTTATACTATGTACTCAAGTGTCCTGGTTTTGGCTGGGTTAGAGTTAATTTTCTTCCTAGTAGCTGGCACAGTGCTGTGTTTTGGATTTAGTAGGAGAAGAATGCTGATAACACACTGATGTTTTTAGTTGTTGCCAAGTAGTGCTTAGACTAGTCAAGGACTTTCTTTTTCAGCTTCCCATGTTCTGCTAGGGGCACGAGAAACTGGGAGGGGGCACAGCCAAGATAGTTGATCCAAACTGACCAAAGGGCTATTCCATACCATATGACGTCATGCTCAGTATATAAACTGGGGGGAGTTGGCCGGAGGGAGTGATCGCTGCTCGGGGACTGGCTGGGTGTCGGTCAGCGGGTGGTGAGCGGTTGCGTCACTTGTTTTTTCCTGGGTTTTGATTCTCTCTCTCATTCTCCTTTTCATTGCAACTTTATTACTATTATTATTATTATTATTTTATTTCAATTATTAAACTGTTTTTATCTCAACCCACAAGTTTTCTTTTGCCCTTCCAATTCTCTCCCCCAACCCACCGGGGAAGGGGGAGGTGAGCAAGCGGCTGTGTGGTGCTCAGTTGCCAACTGGGGCTAAACCACAACATCAAGCCTGTGCTCCAGCCCAGACATGCCCCCATGTGTTGATCCATGTACCCAGGTGCAGCTCAGGCCCAGGGCAGGAAAGTACACCAAAACACTCAGCCTTCGTCCAGGCTCCAAGCTCCCCTCCATCCAGTCCAACAGCACTGGCAGTAGGAAGTGCTGAACACCCTAAAGCTTATTCATCACCATGGCTCTCCCTGAGCACGGTGTGGATGTCAGGAGCTGAAGGTCCAACCACATTTCCATACATCACTGAGAATGGAAATTGCATGGTTCACAGTGCACTGCATACACGTCTTCTCCTGCATCCTTGTGTCAACTGGAAGAGTAGCCAGACGCACAGCCTAAATAGCAGCAGCCTGAGCAGTCAGACCCAGCAACCGGCCCTCAGGCTTTTGGAAAATTGCAGGGTCTTTTCTGTTCACTGTGTGTGATGCCTAGCACAATGGTGTCATTTGGTTCCAGCTACTATTTCTTACTAATAAAATTTTCTGGACTATGTGAGACATCATTGCCACATGTTCCCTTCAAGCTTTTAAAGCCCGAAGCTTATATATAGCTTGTTTCCAATACTGATTATAAAGCAGTGCTGTTTGTGTCTCCATTGTATAACACTGTGATGACCAGGCTTACTAAATGACTGCAGAGTGACCAAGATATTAAAGTCATAGGAAGCAAGGAAAGGTTTGCTTCTATTAGCATTCTGTTAATGTGCTTCGTGTTGCTAATCCTTGACCTCAATCTGCTAATACAATATTTTCAGATTTAGAGTGCCAGGATCATTTTCAAGTTCATCTATTCTGGTGCGAGAAATTTAATTTGGGTTTACAGTAAGAGACAGAATTGAAAACTGACGAGGTGATAGTACAGCATATTATAGTATTAGAGTATCTGATTTCTGATTTACTTTTTGCAATGCTATAGAAACAGACTAATGTGCAGAGATTAGAGGTCTGAAAGGACTGGAAGACAATACCCATATCCAGTAAATCAGATGCTTAGTACAACAAATACCCACTGATTACCTGTTATTAAAAAAAAGAACTAAAATACATTCATAGTGACGTGTAATGTTGCAAGAAAGGAAGTACAGTATAACAAACATTGATAACCCCGTGAAAGACAAAGAGATGCTGTGTATTTCTGAAGACTGCCAGTTGTGATTCTTTGTAGTCATACTTTGAAATAAGTGGTATATTTGTCATTTCAGTATCTCAGAAAAGGCTGAATGAACTCCCCCTCTTTCCGTTGTTATGAAAGATCTCTAATCATAACTCCAGCATCATTACATTATTGGAGAACTAGGTTATGAATCCTAATCTTTCCACTACAGGTGACAAGAGCAGTTTTGTCACCAGCTTTTGCAAGACAGAATCAGCCTGAATATTCAAAGTCAGTATTTCAGCACGAAAAAATGGACTTTTTGTAAACGTTGACAAGCAGAAAGTATTACTTCTGCATGTTCAAATGAAAAGTGGATCAATAATCATTAGAGAACCTGTTTACTCATGAAAATTTGGAAATTATTCATAATCTTGCTTTCTCCATTAACCTAGCTTCTGATATGTAATCAATGTATTTCAGGATATCTCCTATGTGAGCAGTACTTATTTAAAAAAAAAAAAAAAAGCACTTATAAAAATGTAGGGGCCTTCAGCAAACATTTGACTTAGAGCAGTAGTACCTATTTCAGCAAGTCTGTGGAAATTGGATGCCCTTTTTCCCCCATCTCTGTCAGTACCTTGCTCTGGGAGTTAGGGAAACTACATATTTTCCTCACCTATCCAATGGGTTTCTTGGGACCCTTAAATAGACATTCAGATAACATTTACAAAAAACTTTATTCTCTTGCCAGTGTAAAAGAAAGACTATGAGAGTCTTTTATCATTTGTATGGGTTGGGGCTTTTTTTCACATTCAGTTCTGTACAGCAGAGAAGAAGATTTGTTTAAAATTTCTTAATCACATTCAGTTTTTTGGGAACCAGACTATGGTGGAAATTTTGCAGTAGAAAAAACTTTGAGACAATGGAATGGATTCTGCACCAACTAAATGCTTTGTGAACTCCCTTGCAAAGATTAGGCTTCGAATCAATTATTCAAACTCCTTTTGTTAGTTTGATGTTTACATACAGAGACGTAACAGGCAAAGTAACTCTTTTACACAGGAGAATTGTTTCATTGGTTTCTTGGTTTTAGCTGAAGTGTTTAGCACAAGGGAGGGATTCTAGGCTAGCTTCACTAGTTTCCAGTGTTGACACCATTGGGAAGTCAAAACCTGAGTCTTGCTCTAAATAGGTATTTTAATGTCTAATAACTAATTAATAATTTAAAGCTTCTCCTCCCTTTTAAATAATGCATTGAGAATTCTTTGTAGTGCATCTGGGTTTTGAGTTTCTATAATTGCTTTAAAAAATTTCTCCATGCAAGCACCAGGGCTATAGACCAAGATCACATAAGTTACTACATACCAACAGGAATCTGGGAAACGGAGCTGTGAAAACCACCAGCAAAGAAGGTCCTGCCCAGAATATGCCTAGGTGAAGCTTAATTTTTCTTTTAAGCCATCACGTCTTCCCTGCCAGAAGGATCCTGACAGATTCTTCATACTCCTTTCTGCTTCCTCCCTCTCCTCCCCCCCCTTCTTTTTTTTTCACTTGGTTACAGAAATTTTGGCTAAAGAGAAAAATAAGCTTATCTTTACATATGACAGCCTAAGCCACAGAAAGCCAACTGTTAAGAAGCAACTGACTGTTAATGGCACATGACATGGTAGGGTTGTAGACAGACACCTTCTTTAGGATAGCAGGGAAAGAAGGATGCATATGAGCAGGGACGAACTTAAAAAAATCCTTCCCCCACCCCTTTTTAACAGCAAAGTCATATTTCCTCTCAGAATAGGACACTGTCTTTCTCTCTTGTCCTCCCACACTGCTGTGCTCTGTTCCTCTAATTTCCATTATTAAACTTTGCTTAGACATAAAAATGTCAACAAAACAGCACAGAGAGAAGTATTATAAAAAGAACTCCTTCTGGGAACTACAGGCCTCTTAAGATATGGATATGAGTAAATGGAAATTTGGATCCGTGAAAAAGAAAAGGACCTTGTGAAAACACACATTAATAACTGAGGAGAATCAAGACACAACTACAACAAAGCAAGCAGTGCTGTAACCCCAAGAGAGACTGTGTGTGATGAAATTGCAGAAATAAAAATTATATTCTTCCTAAATGGAGTTGTTTGTATACTACAGCTTCTAGGTGTTCTGAAGACAGAGCTTTGCTTTCACCAAAAAACCCCCTCAAATCAAACCCTAAATGGTGCTCACAGATGACTCTATTGCTCTATAACATAGCAGTCACAGTTCCTCTCTCACCATGGCTGGTTTAGCATAAAGTTCTTTTCAATGAGTTGCTGGTATTAGAATTTTCACAGCCATTTTAATTTCCCAACTCAGTGTCAACGTCATTTTTTCTAAGACACTTAACATCCCTCCCCCCGCCCCAAATCCAAATGCTCATATTTTATATTTGCTTTTTGTTTCTGCACAATGTTTTTCAGCAGCTGTTACTGCTTTTCCTGATTTTACTCACTTTTAAATGAATCCATTTGGTCCTCCTCTCTTAGCAAGAATAGCTTACCCTGAATCATAATAATACTTAAAACTTCTCAGAAAATGAATGAATTTGTTTTCCTAGTTGCACCACATACAACACTCTTCTGCTTAAAAATGCCCTTAAAACCCCAAAATGTCAACTGTTTCACAGATCAGAAATTATATAAATACTTTTCATCACATTCCAATTGTATAAACGATGAAAATTTGAAAATTAGACTTTGATCTAGTTTCTGCTACAATGAAATTAAGATAAAACCTTTTGAAAGAGCACTAACAGTCAGAACCAGACCTACCATACTATAAACGAAACATTGCTTTACTCCGTTACACAAAAATTTATGAACACATGTAAATCCCAGAGCTTTCATTCTGTTTCCCACAGGAAAAAGATCTTGTTACTAGTGGTCTTCATTTACATCAGTCATCATTCTGCTTATCAATAGTCCAACATCATGTTAGCTGTAGTTCATCTTCCAATTTTATAAACTACAAATGAAAGTAACAAACCTATGAGGAAGCTTCTATCAGGATCACTCAATGGCCTCTAGTTCTTGTACTGAAAGAGATGGTGAGCAATCGGTATTATTCACCCTCCAATCACACTTACAATTTCATAGATATCTATCAGATCTCACCTTGATCACCCCTTTTCAAGGAAAATAAGTCCCAGCCTACTCAGTTGTTTCTTATATGGAAGTCATTCCACATCCTTCTCACATGGCAGTTTAATTCTCTCAAACTCCTCTACTGAGGGACTTAGAGTCAAAGCAGACTATACCAGTTGAGTCACTCATCTCCACATACTTGCTGACCACTTAAACTAGAAAAGATTTGAAGACATAAATTTCTTTACATACTGATTCTTTCCACATAAATAGTATATACCCAGGTGTCCACTAAGTCTATCTTTTGTTATAATTTCTACTAGTTTCTCAGCATGGATCTCAGTTATAGGACTGCTGTTTCCAGGTTCCACCTAAATCTTTCCTCAAAGATGGGCATCACACCATCCTCCCATATTCAAATACAGAGTTTTAAAACAGGACGTTACAGACTGCTACTATTAAGCTATTTTATCCCTGAGTTATTTTGGGGCCCTTTGTGAATACTGTCCAGTTCTCGTACTCTGTTACTGCTGATTTCTTCTGTTTCTACTACAACTTCTTTGACATTTATTTCATTTCCACACAAAGCCACTGTTGTGCCCTTCACAAAAAAAGGTTTTGCTGTGAGACTCTCCCTGGTCCCTTCGGCAGTGAATGCTAATGTAAAGAGCTGATTTGGCCTGTCAGTAATGTACTTCTGCTTCTTTTATACTTCTACGCCTTCCTCAAGCGTTTTCTCTTTCTGCTTGGCCTTTTAAACCCTCCCTGAAGGGCTTCTTGCTCCTGGGTATGGATACGGATCAAAGTTAGTTCCGATTCCTTTAGCTACTTGCTCTTCAAACTCTTCTTTTGTCTGTGTAATTGTACCTTTGTGCAACTGGCTAGAGTTTAAGATCCTTTCTCTTTTCTTAATTTGGATTCAATTTCAGTTCCCTAAAGGATGCTTTCTTCTAGTAACCTCCATTACTTTGCTGATTAGCCATGCTTTTATCCTTTTTCAGTCCTTCCTCTAATGCTTTATTTCCAGGACAGTGTTCCTTGCTAATCTTCACACCACAGGTAAGGATAACTTTCTCGGCTGCTTCTTTTAGGTTCTATTAATGATGCGTTCTCATTTTTACACAGCTCACCTTTTGAATGGAAGCAGGCGATTTTTTGCTACCTGTTGCTCCTGAAGAGATGCCAAATCTTAATACAGTATTGGTGACAACACTGATACAATGATGCTTCAGCTGTAAGATTTCACACAAGGACGTTCCTTACATTGCTAAATACTGATTCAAGGGCTGAATTTTCCTGTGTGAGTACTCTGAACAGCTGTTCTACATGAAACAACCATTGATAGCACCTAAGAATTATGTCTCCACTTCATGTCCTGATATAACATTTGCCTGATTCACATGGGAAAACTTTAAGTTACCCCATACTGATTTTCTCTGCTTTCTGCTTCTCTTGGAATATTACGCTGGTTCTGCCATTCTGGTCAAGCAGTCAGTAATGTGGCCCAAGTATTATATTCTTCCTGTTCACGCCTGGAATTTCAATCCATATTGATTCTAATGTTACAAACTGCAGTGGGGAGTTGATTAACGTGATTTGAAACATTTCCTTTAACTTATAGTATTATTATTCCACCTTATTATTCTTGTATATTTGGTATTAGTGTCTCTTTGATTGTCTTCTTTCCAGTAAGATGTTGACACACACTATTACATCTATGTCTTCATTTAGTTATGAATTCCAGTTCCATCTTAATTCTTAGATTTACACAATTTCTTTAGAAGTACACATACCACTATCCTAGTTCCCTTCTTGGCAGTCTATTTAAATGACACTCCATTTGTTTTTAATTTCCTATATATTTGGGAAAGAAGATAACAAATTATTCACTTAAGGACATGAATGCTTTCTATCTTGCCTTAGAAGCATTATCCCAAACTGCTATTCTTGCATCCAGTAGAAATGTCAACAGCTCAGTGCCTGGTTGTCCTCTGGACATCCCAGTCTGATCAAGGACCATTTGGGGGAAATCTTCTCTGGCTACTCCTGTTAGTTTTGTCTTACTAAAAAATGTGTAAGGTATTTCAATGAAAGCATAATTTCTTCATCCCTGCATACTGTTTTCTCCAAGTGCTACAGCTGCAGTTATCCACTGTTATATATGTCTGAATAGCATACACTTATAACCTGCAAGAGGCTCAGTTCTTCTACGCTTGGTATTATTAATAATTTTACAAATAATCTTACTGAAGTCAAATGAAGATGTAAAAGCCTGCTACCACTGTCAGCAGTAGATGCCTAGAAAATTGTAAGAAAAGGCCAAACATATTTCTCCCAGACACTAGCAGCTCAAGGACTTCCCAAGTCAAAGATGCTACCTTCTGCTTGGCATACCTTGATGTTCTTCTTCCATTGATTTCTCCAATCACATTCTGAATCCATGTAAATAAAGCACTACCAAAATTGTAGGTGGAACACAGGATCCAAAATTTTTCATCCTTGGCCTGATCACTGGTCTGTCAGGTTCTTATNCATCTGTTTTTATATGAAAGAGGAAGAACACCAAACTGCACATTTTACTCTCTTTCAACAAAGCTACTTCAAAAGTAGATGGGATGTGAGAGATGCACCTTGCCTATGCACATGGCCCTTGCTTAGCTCTCCTCATCCTTTGAAAGAGTTCTGACCTAGCAAAGTTCAAAGCACTTGAACACTCTGTGTTGGGCATGTTCTGCAGCTTTTTTACTAGCCAGGAGGTGTACCTTGAAATAGAAACATGATACATTCATGAGCAGCTGTGAAGTGTTCTGCTTTCGAAAACTGTAAGAAGCACCAGATGAATTTGTCCAACTGCTTCCTCCTAACGTACAACTTCTTATCATTTTCTCTAGTTCAAAACCATGTTCCTCTAAAATACTGCATCTGAAAATCTATATGTTATAAGCAGTTAAAGCCAAACTAATGCTTAAGAGCCTCATGAGAACCTAAATTCTAGCTCTTTATGTCAAGTTCAGCTGGGAGAAGGAAAGACTAGTAGTCTTTCCTTGGAGGAAATAGAGGGAGTACGAGAGGGAATGGAGAAGTAGCTGTATCACCCTGAGGATTTCTTCAGCTATATAAATCAAAAGTGTATATGGATATTTAAATAGGTATAAACACACACACATACAAACATCCATGTACAGAAACTGTTACTTACNAGCATTTATGGATGCCAGATATATATGAAAGGAGAGCTGTGTTTCTTCCTTCTGAATTGACTAAATATAGAATGAGACTGAGCTGCATCCCTGCTGAAGTGAAACATAGCTCTAATGTCTATGACTACTCTTCACATTTGAAATTTGAGAAGAGCAAAACAAAATTCTTTCTACCACATCCTCCCCATAGGAAAATCAACACAACTCTACAGAAGTTCAGTGGGGTGACACAATTAACAGTGTCTCTTCCCAGTTTCTGCCTCCAGCCTCAGTGCGCTGTCAGGTACAGCATGCTCCTGAAAAGAACACATTAGAGACAAAAACTATGCTGNGTTCCTCTAAAATACTGCATCTGAAAATCTATATGTTATAAGCAGTTAAAGCCAAACTAATGCTTAAGAGCCTCATGAGAACCTAAATTCTAGCTCTTTATGTCAAGTTCAGCTGGGAGAAGGAAAGACTAGTAGTCTTTCCTTGGAGGAAATAGAGGGAGTACGAGAGGGAATGGAGAAGTAGCTGTATCACCCTGAGGATTTCTTCAGCTATATAAATCAAAAGTGTATATGGATATTTAAATAGGTATAAACACACACACATACAAACATCCATGTACAGAAACTGTTACTTACCCTGAAATCATATCAAGTGGTTTCATTTATTGTCTGAGACAAAGGATGCTTGCTAAACCAGCTAGCTAGCATATCATTAGCTTCATGACTAAACAAATCTAACCTTGACTAACTAGAGACAGTTAATCTCCAGAACTAGGGACTTCTCTAGTTCTCTAGGAAATTGAACTCACATTAAACTAAACAATCTATGATTCTGCTGGAATAATGTCTATTGATGTGGGAAGCAAAAATTGTCCAGGCTTCTATAGAACAGGGAGGGAAATAAAATTGCCTGTTTATCTATCCTTTTAAATGTACAAGCTGCATTAAGCTCTGTGAAATGACACTAATTAGGAGACAAGTAACCTTGTAAGAAAACTGTGGATTTCTTGCTGCTTGATAGGGGTTTTTCTTAGACTTTGTGCACTGTATTTAGGTTCCTGAAGCTTTCATAATCAAGACTTAAAAAGAAAAACATCCTCCACACTAAAATATTTACGTTCCTTTAGCACCAACTTCACTAACAATCTCTGCTTCTCTGTGTCTGAAAGCTGGACTGTCCCAATATGATTTCCTTTCTAAACTGAGTCACTTGTTCCCCTTCATGCTTTGGAATTCCCTAGAGGCATTTCCAGTCCACATCAGAACTGGGAAATCTGATAGGGAAAAAAAAGTTCATTTCCCCTCAAATATTTTACAGGAAGTGTCATCAAAACCAGATAGCTCAAGGGGAGAACTTTCTATTCTGATTTTGCCATGATGCACAGTCTGCGCTGGTTTTACAACAGCCAGCCAGGAGACACGGATCTTACTACAGGTGTAAGTAAAAGATGCCTGTGACAGCAGACTAATGAGGCTGCCATGGCGAGAGAAGGGATCCAGCAATGTCAGCATCACATGCAGCCTCTCTCCCTTGAACAACCCTTCAGTCTTGCTGCCACCACAGAGGGCAAGGATGAGCTGCCGGAGAACACGACAGCTACTGTGGGGAAGAACTGGTNACTGTGGGGAAGAAATGGTCCCCTAAGCAACTGTGGCTGAGACCTTGCCCCTGACAGCATCAGGAGTAGCAAGCTCTGTCTACACTGTCACAAAGCCTTGAGCTGGCTCAGAGAGAAGAGCTGATTTATTCCTCACCGTTTTAAGATGATTGTCTCTTCTTTCCATCCCTGTACTCATTTTTTAATCAACCTTTCAGCAGATGAAATGAAACATCGTTCTGATTACAAGTGCATCTTTAAAACATCATTCCTGAGCATAATTTCCCAGTGACTAGACAAAGAAAACTTCTGATTCACCACCTGCTTTTAATTCCTTTCTGAGTGAAGATTATGAGTAAATAGGTCATTTTCATGTCTCCTCAGTTAGTCTACTTAGGTTCTCTGAATCCACCCACACATGACTGAAGGCACTACACACAAAAGCCATNGACAGCTACTGTGGGGAAGAAATGGTCCCCTAAGCAACTGTGGCTGAGACCTTGCCCCTGACAGCATCAGGAGTAGCAAGCTCTGTCTACACTGTCACAAAGCCTTGAGCTGGCTCAGAGAGAAGAGCTGATGTATTCCTCACCGTTTTAAGATGATTGTCTCTTCTTTCCATCCCTGTACTCATTTTTTAATCAACCTTTCAGCAGATGAAATGAAACATCGTTCTGATTACAAGTGCATCTTTAAAACATCATTCCTGAGCATAATTTCCCAGTGACTAGACAAAGAAAACTTCTGATTCACCACCTGCTTTTAATTCCTTTCTGAGTGAAGATTATGAGTAAATAGGTCATTTTCATGTCTCCTCAGTTAGTCTACTTAGGTTCTCTGAATCCACCCACACATGACTGAAGGCACTACACACAAAAGCCATGCTATCTGAAGTCAGTGAGTGGTTTCTCTTCCAAGTGTACTGCAAGACAGATACATTAATACCTCCAGCAAATACCTATGCAGTATGGTGATGGGGAATCTTTCCCCATCACTTGCATTTTTATATCCTGCTAGGACTGAATCATAACTGCCTAAGGATGCTGAAAACTATTATTCAGTTGAAGATTATTTTTCTCTATTAAGATGCATTAAAAAGGAAACAGTTACAATCTCTCATGTTCAAACTTTTCACATCACTTTCTGCAAGAGCAACCTTATTAAGCAGCTGCTTATTTTGACCCTTTGAAATGACCGCAATTTAGTAATGGAATTACAGTTCTTCACCTGTCACTGCATACCAATTTGTTAGAAGCTTTAGAATGAATTTCTGTGCAAATGAAAATGATTGTCACCATTGTTACCAGTCATAAAGAATGAGTTCAGAATGTTTCTTAACAGGATGCAAATGCTGTGAGTTGTTTCTGATAAATTACTTCAGTCCTAAAAAATAAAGAGTTTAAAAAGGTGAACGTGAAGATGCAGTCAGCAAGACAGCAAATGTTAGAGGAGGACAGAGCTGTAAGTGTGGGCACAGCAGGATACCAAAACTACAGAGAACTATTAAAAGTGTATGCCTGGAGTATGGAGTCTTTTTTAATTAGCATGAAGCTTCTCTGAAACAAACAGCCTTCCAAGGTAGCATTGCACTTTCTGCAAAGGTGGGATGGAAGTCAGTTAATTGCTTCTTCACAAACACTTCCTTGTGTAACTCAAAGTTTCTCATTTTGGCTTATGATACATTTCTCTATTACCAGCCAGCTGAAGAGTTGTGGTCCCAAAATTGACACTGGGTCTGTTTAGTCACACTCTTCACATTTCAAAACTAGCCACATTCAAAAGTCCTCACTTAGTCTAGTGACATTTGAAGCAACCAGATCACTGTGAGAAATGGCACATTAGTGTGCTACCCTGAGGCGTCACTGATACACATTACTGTGCCTAGTCCCTTTCTGGCTCAAAAGGACTGGACAGTGAGCAAGGAAGATGAATCAGATCCAAACTTTGTCTACTTCTGCCTAAATTGCCTTCAGGAAGCAGCCAGAAAATACAGGTCCTGGTTCCTCCAGCACATCCAGTTCCAAGGTCTGACAGGCCATCTTGGAGATAGTTTTTGTTCAGGTATACATTTTAAAGAGCAGTTTAGCTGTCTACATTTTTAGTCTATCTTAAACATGGAAACAATAGAATACTGATACAGGAACTCAGATTGCCAAGAAATGACTCACAGGAGATTTTAAAACTGCCTGCAGAACACTTCTATTTTACAGACTCATAGGACCAGGCAGGTTGGAAGGGACCTCACGAGGTCTCTGATCCAGCCTCCTACTCAAAGCAGGGTCAGCCACGAGGTCAGACCAAGTTGCTCAGGGCTTTATCCAGGCAGGTCTTGAAATCCTCCCATAACGGAGAATGCCCAGCATCTCTGTTCCCATGCTTAGCTGTTCTCAAGGTGAAAGTTTCTCCCTACATCTAGCAGTCTGAACCTTCCCTTTTGAGTTTACAACTGTTGCCTTTCATTTGCTGGCCATGCACCTCAGTGAAGAACCTGGCTCTGTCTTCTTGCTAACCTCCTTGTAGGTGTTGGCAGGCCACTGTTAGCTTTCCACTCTTCCCCAGGCTGAACAAGCCCCATTTCCCTCAGCCTCTTCTCACAGGGCAAACACAGCAGCTCCCCAACCATCTTGGTGACCCTTCACTGAATGTGCTCCACTTTATAATTTTTCTTTTATTAGCAGCCTAAAACTGGACAAAACATTCAAGAAGTGGCCTAGAAAGGCCAAATAAAGAGGAATAATAACTTTGTTGGATCTAACTGCAGTCCTGTTAACGTATCCCAGTATATTGCTAGCCTTCCTTAGCCTTCCTTGCTGCCAGGGCACACTGCTGACTCACAAGCAACTTCCTCTCCACCAAAAGTTTGCTCAGTCACATTCTGCTTAGTCCTCTTCTATCCCTTTTGATGCTAACCTTTTCTTCTAAGAATACAGTCTGTAAGAGTTTGGTGCTCCTGAAAGCAGTGCAAGAATGACATCACTGTAGCAAAACAAGTGATTTCCTAAAAATGACCAGGAATAGCTTAAACACAGTAACCCACATATCTTTACCATAGCCATTCAAATCCTGTACTCAAACAATGAAAGCATACTCAACCCCAGGCAGGTAAAAAAAAGATGTAAATGATGATGTTTGATCCATATTTGTGATGGAAAAGATGAGTAAAAAGTGCACACTAATAGAAGTAAAATAGCATCTACATCCAACTGTAAGAAAAGTTAACTACACTAACTACTAAGAAGGAAAACAAGATAAATAGTTACTTATACCCTCAGGCAATTTTTAATTTTTAGTATTGATGTTCTGTTTCTACTGACAATTACTCCTAGGACCTTACAGGAAATAATGGTTGAATATTTCAGCTGTTCTAACAGGACAAGGAAAAAAAAAATCATTCACTCAACGTGCCACAGCTTACCAGGCTTATTATTCTTCTGAAACAAGGATCTATTGTTTTTTTGTTTTTTTTTTTTAATTTTTTTTATTGTGAGTGCTAAATATATACAAGAGGCACTGAGGAGGGAAGGGTAATCAAACTGCTTAACTTAACATTGCCGAATCAGAGGCCCAGGCATCTCTGATTCCCTGCCCCAAGTCATCTTTAATAGGAATGTAATTTTAAGACTCTGTACCTTCAGGTTGGTCACAAGCAATCCTACATAAGATTAGATATTTCATATTTGTCTTAGGATTTCATGTTTGGGCCATCACCATCGATATCTGTCTGCTAGTAATAAAAAACGCTTTGTAGGACTTGAGGGTTCAACATTGATTTTATCATACAGTAAGGCAGAGATTCTTACTCAGATCTTCTAGGACTTCTAAAAGCTGAGTGATCTTCACAAAGCCAGTGCTGCATATTCCATTTCTGTTAGGTTAAAGCTAAGCTAAACCCAAAGTGGGCTGATGGTATCAAAGTGGGCTTTCATCTGAAAGGTCCTTGTTTAAGGTCATAGCAACCAGGCAATTTCTTATGTGTTTCTCCTTACTCATACTGAACTCAAAATACCTACTTGATCACATATATTTCTTCAGGGACTTCCACGTTCTTCCCAGGCCTCTGTGCACTCCCTTAAAAGCGTGCCCATTCATGGGTTACCTCCAGTCTCAGAATTAGATTAACTTCTGCAAGAAGGAGGTCACTATTATTCAGATCTCATTCTTTTAGTGAAGGCAAATGAATTCCAAGTATTTTCACCTTCAGTGCACATGGCATATATTGAGTGAGTGCATCTGCACCTCACTGTTCTGTGTGTCAGACTTCTCTCATTTCAGAGACCTTCCTGAATTTTCTGTTGTTCTCCTGTTTATTTCTTTTCATGGGTTCCTGGAGAATCAGTTGCTAATGCCTTTTGTAGACAGGGACATGAATTTGTCATTTTTCTGTTTAGTGTTTCTAATAAAGTGCATTGTGAATCATCATAATCTCAGGCCAAATTGCACTTGAGTGAAGAAGGAAATGAGCAGGATGAAACCTCCTGTCTCCTTGTGTGATTAGATGCATGAAGGCTGCAATGCTATTTAGAGTGAAGGTATAAGAGTCAGTTATGACAAACATAATGAAGATTCTTTATTCAGGACGTTGGAGACTGTCAAATCCCCTGCTTCTTCCTCAGTCTTATTAAACAAACTGTCCTCTCTGCTGCTACCTGCCCAAGAACTCTTTATGCCCGTGCATGCTCTGCAAAGCTCCAGAACAGATCTTTGTCAACAACAAGTAGGCACCTTTTTTGATTACTTGTCCTGTTCCTGATAAATACCTCTAAAACCTCAGCAGCAGTGAAAACTCAGTTTATTTTCATTAATAATCACTTATCTCTCAATTATTTTCAAAAGCCAACATATTAGTCCTTATCACTGCTTTAGACACTGCAAAGCTCTTCTGGCATTAATTTTACTATCCACACAAGCTTTATCAGCAACTATCATTTTTAATGTCACTATTCCTTTCTAATTTTTAACATTTTAAAGCTGTCCTATTTATATTTGCTTGATTCAAAACTAATTCAAAAAAAGATTTATTTTGCCTTCATAATGTAAGCTCTGCTTGAAGGTATGGATGTACCATTTATTGTTCACAGAGTTCTAGTAAAATCTAGAAATAATCCACAAAGCAAACACTACCTCTAATCACTGGCTTTCTTCAGACTTTGTGCCATTCAGATGTGAAATTCTAGCTTGAATTGCGTTTCAATTATTGCTGTTTATTTGCCTAAAGTGCCGGGGGAAGTGGAGTTAGATCTCAGTCACGTGATATGTGGAGAGCAACTCTAATGAATCATAGAATCATAGAATGCTTTGGGTTGGAAGGGACCTTTAGAGGTCATCTAGTCCAACCCCCCTGCAGTGAGCAGGGACATCTTCAACTAGATCAGGTTGCTCAGAGCCCCGTCCAACCTGACCTTGAATGTTTCTAGGGATGGGGCCTCCACTACCTCTCTGGGCAACCTGTTCCAGTGCTTCACCACCCTCAGTGTAAAAAATGTCCTCCTTATATCTAGCCTAAATCTCCCCTCCTTTAGTTTAAAACCATTACTCCTTGTCCTGTCACAACAGGCCTTGCTAAAAAGACTGTCCCCATCTTTCCTATAGGCCCCCTTTAAGTACTGAAGGGCCGCAATAAGGTCTCCCCACAGCCTTCTCTTCTCCAGGCTGAACAGCCCCAACTCTCTCAGCCTGTCCTCATAGGAGAGGGGCTCCAGCCCTTGCATCATTTTTGTGGCCCTCTTCTGGACCCGCTCCAACAGCTCCATGTCCTTCTTGTGCTGAGGGCTCCAGAGCTGGACGCAGTACTCCAGGTGGGGTCTCACCAGAGCAGAGTAGAGGGGCAGAATCACCTCCCTCGACCTGCTGGCCACGCTTCTTTTGATGCAGCCCAGGATACAGTTGGCCTTCTGGGTTGCAAGCGCACACTGCTGGCTCATGTCCAGCTTTTCATCCACCAGTACCCCCAAGTCCTTCTCCGCAGGGCTGCTCTCAATCCCCTCATCTCCCAGCCTGTATTGATATCGGGGGTTGCCCTGACCCAGGTGCAGGACCTTGCACTTGGCCTTGTTGAACCTCATGAGGTTCAACATGAGATCTAGTTATTCCACTTAAATATGTGTCAGTGGCATCAGAGCCTACTTGCACTAGATCTAGCAGTCCTGCTTGTCCTAGTTATTGTTGTGGTTTGCCAAAAGTCCTGATTGTAAGATAACCAGGCTGGGTTAAACATACTGTCTGGCTGGAAGTTGTACAAACAGAAGTTAACAGCAGTATCTTTCCAAATGCTAACAAGAACCATTACTTCATCCACAATGGCATTCAGTGCTGCTTAGCTAAAAATGTCATTAAATATGTTTCATAATCATAGCAGCCTGCATGTAATACTAGAGGTGGACTGACATAATCATAAATTATTCATGGACAGTCAATAGCATTGTAAAAAATCAGATTCCTCTTCTGAGAGCCTGACTATTCTTTTGAGAATATCAGTTGAACAGCTACTGCACTTTAAGACAAAAGCCTTTCAGTGAATACAAAATATAAAAACCTGTAATGATATCTATGTCTATGCAACATAAGTCCATGTCTATAGGCACAAGCCATCAATTATGTATAATGAAGAGGATATAAAGTGCCTAGCCTTGAGAAAGAAGGAAGAGTAATATATGAATGCCTTAAGGTATCAGGGTGTAATGAGTCCTAGAACTCTCACAATCAAATGTACAGGACCCACACAACCAGACACATTGATATTTATATGACCAGGAAATAAAAAAAATATAAAAAAACCCCAAACACCTTATGCTATGTAATTAGATATCAGTATAAAAATAGGTTATTAACCACAACAAAGTGAACCTAACAGCTACTTAGTGTTACTGTTTAAAGACGAATAAGCACTCAGCAGACTGTAAAAGCTTATATATGCAGAAGTTAGTGCAGACAACTCTTATGTCTAGGCAACATCATGTCCACAAGATCCACACCTTTATCACTGTCAAGAGTCCTAGCAATTCTGCTGTGCATCATGCCACAACAGCACTCACAATCAAAGCAGGAAGAGCAAACTACTTAGTGTTCTTCATGTTCAGGCACAACTTTAATAAATGCATGCCATGGCACTACATTAACAAAATGTTCAAAATGTACTACTATGCCAAAACCAAGTCTGTCATCATGTAAAATGGCACAAAGTGCCTCATCTGTAACTTTCTCCCTGTATTTTCTCAAAAACAAGCACTGCACAGTAACAGGTAATTATCCATGTTGTTAATGTCCAGCAATGCTTGTCTGAGCAAAGGTCTGACAGACTTGTTCAATATGGTAAAGAGCTTCCCGGTAGACTTTGGCACCTCTGAACCCACAGATATAAGGCAGAGGGTGGGGTAACCTCAGCCATCTCATTGGAAATGCTAGCAGACAATTTGCCATCCCCTGTAACTTGTTCTGCAGAGAGCAAATATTTTTGCTTTCTGTACAGTAGTTTCTAGGTGGTCCACTCCAGAGAAAAAGTAATGTCTGTTATCTAAGATAAAAATCTATTTCATGTTACTTTGCTTTTATCAATCTCTTTACCAGTTGAAGAAAATAAAAGAAAGTTTCTTTTATTTTTCCCTATTGCTTTCTAACAAGTAATGAAAGATCTATTTTACTTCTCACATGATTATTTTTTTCATGCAGTGTGAATCAGACCCCTTTTTAATATCTCATAGGTTGCTTCCAACTTCCCCAACCTTCGTATCCGATGCTGAGAAAGACATTGCCATTAAATGTTTCTAGGTCAAACCCAAATTGAAGCTTCCTGTTTGATAGCCAAGAACAACTTATCCTTCACTGTCACTAGGTAAACACAATATTGCTTTTCAAAGAAAATCATAGCAGGAGTGGAAGCAAAAGAGAAAGTAAAGAAAAAAATAATCCATCAAAACAGTGGCAATGTTTTCCAAAACAAAAACAAAACCCCCCAACTATTCTACAGCACTTACTCCTGTCATTTGTCAGAGACAGACAGTTGCAAAGGAAGTTCATCATCTTAGTGAGGCTTGATTCATTAAAATTAGGAACCCAACAGTAACTCTTTTTCCTCTTCAGTGCAGGCCTTATTAAGAAGGACTGCTACTGCATTCATCTTAGAGCGAGGCCAACATGCTACCATAAAAACCAAAGATGGATCATAGGATCTTTAGCACTTGTTTAATACACATGTCATTTCTTTTCATCCTGCTCACAAAGGCGTCCTGTTCTTCTGGCCAAACTGGGAGGTGCCTAGGACAAGCAACAGAGATAACACCATGCTCAAAGGCGCAGAAACATATCCTTCATCTCAGCAGAGTCATTGTTTGTTTTCTCATTTAAGGTGTGCCCACAAACAAGGCATACACTGAATAAATCTATTGTGACCTTGGAAAGAACCCACTGCAGATGTTTCAAAAACTTAAATGGGTATCTAAGAATGTAAGAATTACCCTTCTAACTACTACTGAAATGAAAGCCATCTGCCTGTAGGTAGTTTTGTATATAACAGCCTAAAGATTGGACAAGGGACAGTGACATCCTTTAACCAGGGGCAGTGGGGGAAATACATTTGGTTTTCTCACAGCATCAACCTGAACATTTGCCGTGTCACATGAAATGAAATACCGAGTTAGGCAGAGCAACGTGTCCAGCTCAGAATTGTGTCTCTGACCAGCACAAGATGCCTCAGCAGCAGTGTGGCATCGTGTACCAGAGAGCTAGGAGAACGAGAGAGCACTCTCAGTGGAATAAAAATCGAAACAAACACATCCCTACAATGAGAGATTCACTGTGAGGACCCTCACAACAGGAAAGAGAAGTCATAGCCAGCTAACCCAGAAAATGGTTTTGCTAAGAAATTTTCTAGAACTGTGAGTAACAAAAGGAAGCCAGTTAGATGAGGGAGCAGGTTGGAAACTGCTTCATCCTAAGGAAACTTAAGATGCGGGAGGTCTATATCAAAAAGCCCCCTGCAGTGTCCTAGGACCATGGTCACGGCTCTGTAACTTGAGAATACAGCAGACATGACTTGCAGTCCTGCTTCATCAGTCCTTCCTCTCTACAGCCCAAAGATCTGTCCCTGTATCCTGCTGGGGAAGCCAGATCCATCTGCTACTCCAGATTCCCAGGTCTGCTCCCCAGAGTCCAAGGAATTTCTGTTCCCCACAAATCTTTCAACGTACTCAGCTCAGCCGGCTGAACATCTTCACTCACCATTGGCTTCCTTTAGAGGAATGAGATTTCCCCAGCTTCCCTCATATCAAAAGGGCAGCTCCTGGGCTAACCTGAGGTGTGACACTCCAGCTGCTCTCTAAATAGGGAGAAACTAGAAGTGACAGAAAGAGACAACAGGATAATGACAGAAATAGGAGAGAACCTTATAAAATTTAAACAGATTGGACAATTACCAAACCTTCTTGGTAGTTCCCAATTTGAATCTTTCAACGAAAGGTGATTTTCAGGTGACTATGATATAACTTGGTATCCCAGGAAGGAATAGTTTAAGACAGACAGTTTAAAACCATCTAAGATATTTAGGCTTCAACTTATTCAAACACATATTGGTGTGATTCTGCATTCTTATGTAAAAAAGGAATACCTCCGATAGTACCTCAAAACCCTGTTGCCTTTTGATCTTCCCTGCTGATGAATTATTTAAAGTACAGTTAACAGGGAGTGCCACAATTACAGAATCTATGGGGTGGCATATTTAGGAAGTGATTTACTTCCCCTCCTGTCAGAACAGCTGTGCAAGCCTGATGTGTACAGTCTATCAGACAGCTGGCCCAAAGGCACAGAGGCTGCACACTACCTGATAGGTTGGGAACTTTAATTGGGGAGCAAACATCAAGCCTTGGTCTTGTGTAAATGAAGGCAGCAGATCTATTGAGAGGATAGAGTCACTGCTTTCGTGTTGCTCAACGTTCCCTCAGCGACTGATTTTTCCACTGGAATTTGCATCAGCTTTGCAGGGCTCTGTTCGCCTGCTCTTCCACTTGTAAGTGCAAGCATCGAGTGCTATGGTGCTTGCTTCCCGTGTGCAGAAAAGGAGGAAACGGTCCAGAGAGAGAGGATTAGGATGAGCTTGTTTCAGGTGCAACAAATCAAGGAAACTGTTTTATAGGTGGAGATCAAGACTAACTCATCTTATGAAAGTACATTCAGAGAAACAGTGATT
>VYZW01039422.1:0-44609 GCA_013401315.1 Balaeniceps rex | reverse complement strand
TCTTCATCTATCCACTTGCATTTGGCAATTACAGCAGGAGAGTGCAGGAGAGATTTTGAAGAGCATATTGTAGTGGTTCTGCAAGTCAATTTGTAGAAGTGGCTTGATACTTACGGTGACATGAGAGAAAGCAAAAATGAGGGCAAATGGTTGATGAATACTAGCACTGCTGGGAGAGCATTGGCACAGGTTCCTTCCTTCCTTTTGTTGTCTCATCTAAGAGCGCCTGACAAGGATGTTTCTAAACAGTTACTCTCTGTTAGCCCAACCTGTGTAACAGCTGCAGATATTGGGGTTTCAGTCAGAAAATCACCAAAGCGTAAGGAGAACCTGCTGCCTTCTTATTCCTTTGCTAGGCTCAGTGTATACCTGGAGACAAATTTTTCTTAACTGTAGAAGTGGTTGTTCCTAACAGTCGTTTGATTCAGTCAAACACTGACAGTGCTTACTGCTGTGCTTTTCTCTGGAGGTGTTTCATCCAGCTCTGAAATACTTCAGCATAAAAATTAGGAATGGGCTGGAGAGCAACACATGGAGATGGAAAGAGGATAAGGGGGTTATCTGCAAAAGCTTTTAAACAAGAATGTTAATCATATTGGTCTTTTCTGTGTAATACTTAAAAAAAAATCTCAGGTTCCTCTGAAATATTTTATCTTATTTCTTGTAAGACCTGAATCAACATAAAAATGAATTTGGGGAATACTTAAAGGTATTCTTAACCCACCTTTGTTCTTTTCAATATACTTTAAATATGTTTCCATTAACTTTCACAATACAGCACAATCTTCCTACTTCTAAGAGCTACTTGACCCTTGCTCAAAGTCTATCACATAAGAACGCATTAACATAGAAATGATTCTAAGGGGTGAAGTTGAAGGCATTGAGTGCTTACGATCTTCCTTCCTCAATGGGATAAGAAATGTGAAGAAAAATATTTTATATACACATTGTACTTTTTCTATTGCACGATATATATCCAAACAATCAGGAATTTTCAAGAGTAAATAAATGCTAGCTATGCAGAGCATTTTAAGAAGCAGATACTGCCAACTTAAGAAAAGAATCGGAAAACCTGGGAATTCAGTGCTCTGTGATTTGCCATGGGCAGTGTGGAGGAGCCAGAATACCTGCATCCTTTCTACTCATCTTAGCTCAAGTCAATCCGCTCCAGCCATGTGCACAATAAGCTCATTGGCACTAGAAAGGTAATTATTTGCTCCCTGCTCGCTTATTGTACATGCCTCAGCGTCATAAAAAGTGGCAATGCTGCTGTTGTGTTGAACTGGTGGCAAAGTCTAGAGTCTGATACTAGTAGAGACTCAGAATTGTAGAACTGTGAACTCCTGGTTATATTTTAAGACCCTCATCCTAAATATTCACACTTACTCAGAGAAGAAAGAGTAAATTAAAACACTCTGATCCAAAGGTGGAACCAAAAGAGCAGCCTCAGAGTCGTGCCCGGTGGTGTTTTTTTGACAGGCTGATAAAAGTGCATTGAAACTCGCCCTTGATCCAGCACTGAGAAGAAGAGGGTTTGGAGCAAAGTGGGTATTCTTCTCTCTGGCACGTGTGTTTGATGGGCTGTTTGCAGTTTGTGTGTATTTGAGGTGGGCAAAGGAGCACTCTTTTGCCATCAACTTTTTCTTGGAAGCTCTCCGTGATAATTTAAGACTTTTCTGTCTTTCGAGGGAGAAACAGAGTGGGAGAAGGGAAGAACTGAAGTAGGTGAAGAAGTGGAGAAGGTATGGACAAAATCTAAAAGGGAGAGCTCAGGCTTCTGTTCAAGTAAGAGAATGGATACCCCTACCAGTTGATGCCCACAGACTTTGGGTCCAAGCCTTTGTCTAGAGGCATGAAGGAATCAGGAGGGCAAATACACCTCTGAATTTAGGGAAAATCTTCATTTTGTGGTGAAGAACAAAAGAATGATCTAGATTTTCTGTCTTTGTTTTTCACAGAGTTTCAAAACCTCCTATTCAGAGTAACATTGCTCAGCATTCCTTGGAGAGCAGTTGCATAAGGACACCAGAGGAGCAGAAGAGAGGGATTTGTGGTTGTGTGTTTGTTACTGACAGCAAGTAACTGCGTGATCATTGAGTTAATCAGGGTAAACACACATGACGTTGGTAGTCGGTGATCTGGGAACTAACTCACAGTCAGAGATTGGTCTTAGTTCATCTCCTCTGGTATTTTTGGTGCGGAGACTAATAATGAATGGGCGATTCTGGTTTTTGGGTTTTTTTTGGTGTTTTTTTTTTTTTTTTTAAGATGATGACTTAGGATGAAACAAAATGCTCTTCTCTAACAGTAGGGTTTAGGACCTGGGAGAGCATAAGGATTTCCTTCTCTAATCTGTGGGAATTAGCCTTGACTGACAAGGAACTAGCATGCAGTTCATTTACAGTCCTCAGTTAACTTGGAGGTATATGGTATGTAGGACTACCGAAATAAAGCGGTTCTTGTTTGAAGTGGAATTCATATGAGGATCCAACCAGAAGTGTCAGTGCTGGAAGAGAGGTTGCCATTGTGTCCTGGGGGAAAATCAATGCAGGTTGGATAGCAAAAAGTTTTGGTGTTTTTTGTTCAGGGCTCTGTGTGGTGAACTGTGGAAACAAGAATAATATAAACCATTGTGTAGTAGTTTACTAAAAGTAGATTCACTGTATATTGTACTCTATGTATAGTATGCTATGTTGTAGTGCTTTCTGATGTTTGACCAGGGCTGTAAAGCAGTCTCTCCAAAGAGAGCCTTTCACCTTTCAAAAAATTTAGTTCTAAGTGATATATAAAGAATAAACATTTGAAGAATAAGTTTTCAGGTAGTGAAAGCAGATAATCAACTAAATCCATTGCGTGTGGCAGCTGGGAACAGTGAAGAGAGTATGGGACAAGATACCAGAGAGAGAAAGAAATATGTCTAAAAGTCCTAGCAGAATTTTTGGTTTATTGCTGGAGCAATTAGGGAAATCTCCCAGACAGGATTACAGCTTTTCAAAAATTGCTAGTTGAGAAGATGTCGGATCTCTCATAAGAACTAATATTTGGATATAAAATACCCCTTTCCTACAAAGGACATTTCATTTTTTGTGATGCATTCCTCTGTCCTTTTATTGCTGAAGGATGAACAAATAATTTAAGTGGGGTTTTTTTTGTTTGTTTCCCCTGATGCCTACTGTCAGCTCACCTAGTGAGAAGGAAGCAGAATGCAACCCCAAACAAGTTGGGTTCAAGTGGGATGGGAATAAAATGGTCTTTATCTGTAGCTCGGCTGCTTTCATCCTCATTGCTGTAGTAGTGAGTGGAAGCCAAGCCATCGTTGTGTGGTTGTGAAGCTGTTGGTTTCATGCTTTGGTGAACAGTTGTTCACAAAAGAAAACTGTTCTTAAAGCTGATGTTTTTTTGCCTGCTTGTTGACAGTAACTGAAGGGCATAGGCATCTGAACCGCAGAGATGTTTCTAGGACAAGACCATGGCATTTGGATGTTACAGTGGGTTGTCACTACTGTGTAACCAAGGAGAGCTCTTCAGACACGCCTCTCACAGCCATTACATTTGCAGAGAGAAAGAAGAAAGAGAATTATAATTCCTATTTATTGCTTGACTGTGACTTCAGTAGTTTGTCACTGTCTTGTGCTCGAAGTACTTGCATCTTGTTTGGTGTTCCATACTTGGGTAGGCTTAAAATGGTCGAAAGGGGTGCTTCCAAGCTTCAAGAGCTGCTAAACTCTTATGCCACCAAGTAAAATATACACGTGTACTAGGTACTTTTTAATATATATGTGTGGTGTATATATATCTCAATGCGTATTTTTTATATTTGTATTTCTATACGTATATGTGTGTATATATATTAGCTGTATTTGCTACATTCCTCTGCCCCTTTCATATATTAAGGTAATTTTGACAACCCATCTGCATCTTCTGGGGTCCCTGGATCCTAACACAGATCCTGCATGAGATAGTGGGGCTCGCTAGGACATGCTGGCCCTAAAAGCACATAGCTGTGCTAGGATGGCACCATGCCTGATTTTATAAACTTTGCACCTTAGCAGCTGCAGTTAGCCTCAGCACTCTGCCATGATGCCCTGGGCAGCCTGCTCAGCTCCGGAGTCTCTTTGCTACGCTACGCTGTGTGTTGTAAACATGACACCAGGTGCCACAACACAGTGACCCCAGAGAGGGTGAGCGTACCAGGGCGGCATACTCTCCGTCAGGGCTGCTGAAAGGAGAGCTTTGTGTCCACCCACTGGATTGCTGCTTTGAGGATAGATTTTTATTCTCTTTCTTCCAAGGGTTAAGCAGGGCTCACGTTTTCTGTTTAAAACATGCCAGCAGAAGGGGATTGTGTCCTGGGACTTTCTCTTCATTTTACATTAAACAGCCCGATCACCAGGCTACAGAGGAGTTATCTACTAATCTGGCTTTGCAGCCCCGTGAAACCTGCTGTGCTGGCAGGGGTTCAGCAGCAGAGGTGAGGAGTGTCTCTGCCAGAATTGTTACTATCCTGATGCTTAGAGTGATTTCCTGCAAAGCAGAAGTGGTATCTTCTTGTTTTCTTCTGGTCCTGAAGGGCTTGAGTTTGGTTTCATTTCTTAATGTGGCAGCTGATAGGCACCTCCATCCCTTCTCTGGCTGAGTTTTTATAGAAAGCTGTAGTAGTAATTTTGTGAAGGGCGTGGGACGTGAGAGTTATGTCGTGGGAGGTGATGTGTAGCCTATACATCTGGGCCCTTAGTCTCTGGATTTCACTTTGCTTAAGGTGGGAAATGTTGCATTTCTCAGCCTTAGTAGGACTAAGACGGTTCTGAGTCTGCACAGAGGTGGAGCTTGAGACAGCTGGGAAATGCGAAGGTCAAAATGCAGCAGCACCTGTGGTCTTCCAGCAGCATGGAGTTACTATGTGAAAGAGGAGGATTTTAAGTCTGCGGTTTTGATTTAGGCATTAAAAATTCCACGTATTTTCCTGAAATCTTGTTTTAGTTCAGGACTGCCAGCCTGGCCATGTTCTGCTGCATCGCAGTGGGGGCTCTTCCTTCTGCTCCACCCTAACGATCCTCGCAGGTGTTAAGAAGCAGGGTCTCATCCATACCTGGCTGTGGGCACGTGTATGTTGGCTGAATTCTGGTCTGTGCAAAGCCCCCATGTGTTTTCGCAGAGTCCTTTTCCTGATTTGTGCAAGCATTCTGAGGACCTGCACCAAAAGGGCTCCTGACACATCAAGCACAATTTCCGTGGCAGGACAAGGTGGGATTGTGCCCAAAATGTTGCCTTTGCGGTAGGAATTGCAGGTTACATAGTCATTGTCTGTGCTGTAGTTTAGATGAGAAGTTACTGTGCTGGTTCCATCTACTTAAACCTCCTGGTTCTTTAAATAGGTGTCCTTGGCCAGCTTTTCTCACTCCGTTAATCCTAGCACAGATGAACTGGCATGAATATAAATGTTTATGGCAGTCTTCGCAGCTGCATATGGAATATATCTGATTGTTTGCATATAGTCAGTGCTGTGGGTTTGTAATTTGATGCTCTATAAAGAGTCTTAGATAATCTTTCTGAAAGGAGCTGTGTAAATGCAAATATAATTAGCTTTATGATTTTTTTGGGGGGGGGAACAGATATCTTTTAATAAATCACTGGAGCGCAGAATAGCCATTTCCTGTGATTTTCATTCACATAATATTTATAGTGCTACAGAACAAATGAGCCATTGAAAAGGGAGAAAAATTAATACTGTGAATGAACTTGCCTTGAGACAAATTTGTGATAAAATTATGAATCTAACAAACTTCAGTAAACCAATTACTGTTCCTCCTGGATTTGTGAATATGAAGGCTCAATGGGATTTGATGTAATCCCTCCTGTGAACAGATGGGCAGATTGCAGGTCTGCAGAATGCGTTCCAGCCTCCCCAATTCCTTCCACAGTCGCCTATGATTGTGTTTCTTTACACCTTGCCTCTTGGTGACAAAAATAGTGAAAAAGGCATGAGCAAAATCAGTTAAGATGTTTGTGATGTGCCTCTGTGCAAATTGTGTTTAGTTTTTTTAGCACCTAGTATTTCAAATCTCTTCACACGGAAGAAGGATGGTCTTTTTTGAATGCCCGGTGGCACATTATAGTGGGCCTACTAGTATTACTGTAGTTAAGAGGCGGTCAGCATTTTATTACAAACTCCTGTTTGCGGGGAATTATAGCACGGCCAAATCTTTCACTCCAGGTTCAAACCAACTAAATTGAAAATACAAGAACTAAGCCAGGAGCAATTTTTAATTGTCCTCCTTCCCTGAAATCAGTTTGGTCACAGTTACTGAGTTGCCATCTGCATTTGCTGCCTTCTAGAGCAGGAAACTTTCTGCTTTTCAGGAAGATATTAAAAATGTTGCATCAGGTCATAGATAAAATGATTCTGTATTTTGTCTAGTGTAATTCCAACAGCATCCTTATGCTGCTTACGTTACTCCTTATGTTGCAAAGCATAAAGACATCTGTACAGTGGAAAGCTGCAAGTAGTTTTGTTTGCCTCAACTAAACTACACAAAATCTTATAATCATGAAAATATTTAACTGTTTTTTACAGTTATGGTCTTGCTTTTAACTGGAAATACGTATGTTGGTAACTTTCAGACTTGATCCAACATTTGTTTCCTACGTAGTAGCTACTATTTCTCAACTATAGAATCATAGAATATCTCAAGTTGGAAGGGACCCATAAGGATCATAGAGTCCAACTCCCTGCTCCTCACAGGACTGTATTTAGCATCTACTCAGTAATGACAGAAATTGCTGCCTGCTTATGTGAGTGTGTGTAACTTACTTGGAGGCGAGACTAGGAATGATAGAAAATTTATGTTGGAAGGGACCTCAGGAGGTTTGTGGTCCACTCCCCTGCTCGGAGCAGGGCCAGCTCTGGGGTCAGACCAGGCTGTTCAGGGCTTTGTCTGGTTGGGTCCTGAAAACCTCTGAGGACGGAGACTGCACAGCCTCACTGGCAACCTGCTGCACTGCTTGCCTCTGCCCGAGGGGAAAAGTTATTCCTTACAAGTTATTCCTTATATCCAGTCTAAACCTCTCTTGTTTCAGCTTATGCCTGTTGTCTCTCCTGCCACATCTGAGCCCCATCATTCAACCAGATTTTTAGTTCACCTATTTTTTAATTGTTCACCCATTTGGACCGTGCCATCCTCACTTGGATATAAAAATGTTGTGGAAGACAGTGCTGAAAGTCTTGAGAAAGTCAAGGGAAATGACAGCTGCTGTCCCCTCATCCACTTTTTATCACTTTATTATTTCTGTCATTTTATCACAGTCAGGTTGGTCAGGCATGATTTAGCTTTGGTAAATCTGGGCTGACTGATCCCAATGACCTCCTTCTCCTTCAAATGCCCAGAAATGTGTTTTGGGAGAACAAGCTCCATAATTTCCAATGATCTTCATGTCATATAAGGTGCTTAAAATAGCTGGAAGATGGAAAGTAACTTTATACAAGTATGTATTTTAAAAGGCAAAACTGAAGAACCTGTTGTATCCCATATAACTGTGTATCCCATATATGTGATATGTTGAATCACATATAACTGTGAGCAGAATCAGAGCCGTGCAATGGTTTTGCAGTAAGTCAGAAGTTCTATCTTGGACAATGGTGAGTTGAACTTGCATTCCTAGGACAGGTACGCCCTCCTGGAAATGGTAGGTGGGGATAAGGTCAAACAAGGCTCTAACGGGACCTTAGTTCCTGCTTTTTACGAAAGCAGAATTTATTTCCCAGACACCTTATCCCTGAGTGCAGAAAAATACACCTCTGAGTCTGGCAATACTATATTTTTATCTTCTCCATGCTACACTATAACTGTGTAAGTACATTTCAACAAGACCCCGGCATGCTCATGAATTGATTGCAGGGAAAATCCTCTGCAAAATGATGACCCTGGGTATGTTTTGAACATATTCATTGGTGAGATACAGGATCCTCACAGAAGGTAAAGAAATTAATGAGCACCTTTCAAGTCAATCATCGTTATTTTTGTCAGATTTTCATGCTTCCAAAATAACTTCCTTATGCGAAGCCTCAAGTATTGTAGACCATAAGGTGAATTAGTTCCTTTTGATAATGTTCTGAGAAGAGTTGAAACTATCAACAATAACATTCTTGTAACGTATTAAATATTTAAAAGACATGTCTGCACTGAAGCAAGAAGTCTTTTCTCTCACTGTGCGGCAGTTTCTCTTGGACAGTCCTTTCCGCCTGTAGGAATTCTTTTGTTGTTGGGGAAAGCAAAATTCTGGCTCAAAGATCCTGTACTGTGATTTAACGGGAGCTGGTCATGGTGTTTTGAGAACGTGAGCACTGTTGTGGAAGTATATGTTTGTGGCTTATGCTATCAACAGGTGTGTCTCCTAGGAAAGCTAAAGCTTATGAATAGATAGTAGAACAAACTAAATGCACACACCTACCCTGGGAAAGAGGAATTGCCTTGTTTCTTACTTTTTTTTTCCCCAATTCTTATTTATATATATTATTATTTTTTTCACGTTTTCCATGTACAGGTTATCAATAATATTCTTGGTCTCATAGGACAAAGAAAATGATCATTCTGATTAGTCTCAATTATGGTTTTGTGAGCTTCTTTTGAAAGAAATTAAGATTTGAAGTCTTATTGGTGAGTAGGGTTTGTGCATGAGAACCAGGAGCATTAGACAGTTTTGCAAGATGATTCTGTGTAGTTTTTTAAGAACTGATGAACCATTTTAGTCCCAGCACAGGTTTTCAAGTAACTGATGTGCTGTGGTATTATTTCATGTAAATCTTTTGTTGTGAGCTCCTATTTAGTCTGGCCCTGTACCCTGACAATAAATACTCTTATTTTTGAAAAAATGGCACTTTTTTGTAATAGGGACAACAATACAGTAGGAAATGGGCCCAGAACTTCTGAAGTTCTTTCACTTTGGCCACGAAAGCCTTTTAGATGGATAACTACTGGCTGCCCATCCCTTTCCAAGAAGGTCCGAACCACTGTCATAGCATTTTCTCCACTTCACAGCAAGTTCAGTAATTACACTTCTCTTGCTCATGCTGAAACTTGCAGCCATAGAGGTTACTGTTTAAAGCTAAGCCCAAATTCAGGCAGGCTTACTGGACCCCTCACAAATGTAGGCTCTGGAGAGGGTCAATGCTCAGTGTGAAATCCCCCCTGTTCTTATTAATCATTCAACTTTTAATAAAACTTGATTAGATGCTTGTGCAGTTTCACATGATTTGCATTGTGAGTCTGTGCAGGCTTTTTTGCAAATGGGAGTTTCAATGAATGCTGTTTAAATTTATTGAAGATAAATAAAAGACTGAAATATTTTTCAAAACACGCTCCCATCTTACGTTTTACCCAGTTGCAACGGGCACCTTTATTTCGGGTAAGGTAGACTTAACTAGCAGCCTTGTTGTGCTGAGAAGGGCTTTAAAGAGATTACTCCTGTCAAATGATCTCACAAACAAGCGTAAGCTGCTGCGTTCCTCGCCACTGAGACGGTGGAAGGAGCCACCACCAAGCCGCCGGGAAGGGCTGGTGGGACACGGAGCAGGGAAGCACCCCGCACTGATCGTCCCTGGGAACCGGCTCCGCACCTGCACCCGCGCTCGCCTGCCCGGCACCTGCTGCCAGCGCCGCACGGCGATCGCTCCTCCCGCTCCTGCTCCTCCTGCTCCGGCAGCGGGAGCCGGTGTGCCGAGCTGCAGGCAGAGGGCAGGCACGTCCCTGCTGGAGCCCGCGGCCGGCGGTCTCGGGCAGCGGAGGCAGTTGGGATGCGGAGCAGAAGGTGGAGAAGGATTGCGTGCCTGTTGGTCTGATATGCGAAGGTATTGTTCTTGTCGTTGCTACTCCTTTAGTTATTTCTATGCCAGATGCGTGCGTTGCGTCGGAATCGCTATTGCTCTGTGTTGTATGGGGTTTGTTTTGGAAGTGGAGAGTGGCAAGCGGTTGTGTCGGTACTCTTGAGTATAGACATGGGGGGGAACTTGCTGCATGACCCTGAGCAGCAAACTTTGAACTACTAAGTCAAGCTAGGTTTTCTTCTTGGTTTTTTCTTTCCCTTGGAATTAAGTCAAGGTAAAAACCTGGTAGCTTATTAATCTGTTTAGAAAAATCTTGTCACCATGAACCCCTCGTTCCATTAGATTTAGAGTGGGGGGAGGCGGTAAAAAAATAGTTTCTTTGATTTAGGCAGAATGCCCTTTGTGAAACTGAAGTCTGTGTCTTTCATATCGGTGTGGTTTCCCTGCAGTGAAGTAGAAAAGATTTTAACACTTGCTTTCCAATTATTTGTACTGGAAATTAGTGTTTGTTGCAAAGTATAGCTTCCACAACTGTTCTCCTCTTCCTCAGAGGAATTTATTTTCAGAGATGCGCTTGTAACAGGCTAACATGCCAAGCAGCATTTTGGCTAATTTTTGCAGTTTATAAGAGTTGAGGCTTAGTAAACTTATGGGCTTGTACATGGCTAATTTGTTGATATGCTTCTAAACTCGGTGCAATAGTAACTGTTGTGTTAGTGCTTCGTGTTAGCCTCTCTCTCCTTCATCCCCTTTTTTTATACCACAGTTAACCTTAATTTTTAAAAAAGTCAGCTTTTTTTGGTCATACCTTGAATATCCTTCATATTTAACTCTTCTTACTGCATAGCAATTTTTTAATTGATTCCTTGTGTGTTACTTTGGCTGCTTGGTATTATTTTAATAATCAGTGTTCTTGGACTTGTGCATTTTCCTTGCTCAGTGTTCATTGCAATACTCCTATCAATCGAAAGACACTCCTTTAGGTAAAAAAATTGATAGATTTTATTGATTATTGCATTCCATTTAATATGGAGAATTATAAACAAGTTTCTTGTACTTTAGATACCCTTTGAAGACAAAATGGATGTGTGCAAGTGTGTATGTGTGTATATTTATACATAAGGAGGCTATATTTGAAGTGCTATATTGTTACAAGAGGATAACAGGTCCCTGTGTAAGGTTAACTCTAGGTCCACGTTTCATTACTTCTTATAAAGTCAGCTGTTTGGTGGAGCTGGTAAGCTAATAGTATAGGAGATATAGTAAATAATAATATTGATATTAATGTATTGTGGACTTTTACAGGACTGAGTCTTGCTTTAGAGAGTTTGAGACGTTGTGTATGAATTCTCAGTTACTCTTATCTGAATGTAACTATTGCTTTTGGTTTTCTTTTCCTTGGGAGGCAGAAGAATGGTTAGCAAGAGGTTATTTGATGCATTTTATCTATCAGTGTTAGTACTCGGGTTTCAGGAACATAATCCCCATGGCTTTGCAGTTACAACCCTATGAAATAAGAGTGCAATTTAATGAGAGGACTGCACCGCTTAAGGATGAACTGCTCCTCTCTCAACTGTTGTACTGAGCTGCTGAAGCAAGAAAGTTCGCCCCAGTTGCTGTGTTTCACACCTTACCCTTGGAGAGTGAATATGCAGACTGTAAAGAAGTTTTGGGGCTCGATATCTTCTTTATGGTTTTCTAGTTGTGCTAAATCACTGGTTGGAATAATTGTATTGTCACCTTGTGTCATATTTGCTCAGGTGTAATAGCTTTGCCAGAAAGGCAGTCGCCTGTAAAATTGTGGTGCAAAGTTTTTAATGTTCTTTGGAAAGGTGGGGAGGGTTGTTAGAGGCTTTTTTTCTTTTTTTTTTTTTAAGTTCTTTTTTTTTCTTTTTTTTTTTTTAAGTTCTTTTTTTTTCTTTTTTTTTTTTCCTTTTCTGTATGAGCTTACTGATTTACTGGTATATGGGATTCTCTGATAATAACATCTCTTTTAGGAATAGTAGACTGGTCTTTATGCTGATGAAACATTTGCTTGCAAATACTTTCAAATAACATGGAATGAATGAAATTTAAGCTGTTAAGATTAAAAATAAAATTAAGTGGCCATGCTGGATTCTGTCTTCACTTGCTATACAGCTAAATTGTTGTAGGGGCTAAAGTTATAAAGTTGGAATTGATTACTTATGCACTGCAGGCTTTGGTGTCCAGTTTTAGACTTCATTTCTGCTTTTTAAATTGTATGTGTAAATATTTTTTTGTCTGTGGATGTCTATTATCCACAAGCACTATATTTAAAAAAAAGAAAAGAAAAACCCAAATTTTCACAAAGAATGGACTTGTGAAGGGCATTTGTGTAGTTTAATATTGATATTGAACTTGCAGGGCTGAAATGTGGTAACACTGACGTTTGTAGCCGGTTTTGGCAACCATTTGCTGTAAGTTCATAATTTTAAATATGTATTAGGAGCTTCAGATTGGAAAAGACCATCTGTATCTCCAACTGTGGTTCTTGCTACTGCAACCTCAATGCCATACCATTGCTGGCGTACCTACTGAGCCCTATCTGAAAACAAGGGCATGGCTGGGTTTTTTGTTCTTCTGTCCCTGGTGCTCCCTTGGAAATCCGGAGCTCCTGACACTCAGATTCTTCTCCCGATTTCCAGAGTAAATACAGACTTTTTTTCCCAGTGCCTTTGCTGTCTTTTTTGAGTACCTCTTTTATCTGACATTCATCTTTTAATGTGGTGATCAAATGGTATTTGGCATTCATTTTTACGCATTACCGGTGTTTTGTTCAGTGATACCATTGCTTTCTCATTCCTATTGGAAATATGTCTGTTCTGGATCCAAGTAGCACATTTGTGTTTTTGCACCTGAATCACATTCATGGTTTATAATTACCTTGTAATTAACTAAAACTCCCTGGTCCTCCTCCTCTGCCATTTTCACTGGGAAGTGCATGGCATACCAGGCAACTTCTTGTACTCCCTGAATACATGACCTTGAGTTGTCACTTGTCCGGTTTCTGTTACTTCGGTTCTTCAGAGCATCTAGTTATTTCTGTGTAATATCTATGTCCTCTCTTCCAATATCTGTATCCCCGCTGTATTATGGGTTATCAACCTGTTCCTAATACTAGCAACAGAGTTACTGGTTGAAATGTTTAATAAGATCAGTTCCAAGACTGATTTTTAAGACCCTCTAATAATCACTTAAGTTTTCAGGACTTCTGCTGTTGTCTCCCCTTGAACCAGATGCTCACCTACCTCTAAATTCCTCTATTAGTTGCAGCTTAACTAACAGTTTCCCATGTGACACTGCTGAATACTCTGCTAAAATCCAGATTAATGAGATCTACAGCATTTGGAGAATGTTATCTGATGAAGTAATTTCTTAGGTTAGTCTGGCACAAGCTACCTTGTGTTAAACCCATAATAAATTTGGTCACATTTTCCAGTGCTTTTATGTCTTTAGAAGGAAATTTGAAGGGAAGTGTACTGTTCTCTGTGCCACTGAAGTAAGTTTTATAGGCTTGTAGAAAATTCTTCTCTTTTACTTTAACCATGAATAATTTATTTCCTACTCTTCAATTGTGTGCAGTATTCTAGTTAAAAGAAATGTCTTAGTGATGTTCAATTTTGTGTGCTGTTTATTTCAAAACTCTGGGTTTGACTGTGCAATGGCCCCTAAAGTTCTTGTTTTACTTTATGATGATTTCCTCTTTTGTATCCTTGTGTATCTTACCTTTTTTTTTCTTCACCATTCACCCCCTTCCCCTCATACCATAGTAAACATTAATGCCCTTACTAAAAATAAAGTAAAAAATTTCCTTTGGTACTTAGATTATCCTTCCCAAAATACCCTTCTCGCTGCACGGGATCCCAGGTTGTTCTTTTCCTGATCCTTCCCTGCTTAGAGCACCTTAGAGCAATCTTTACAAAGCTATCAAATCCAGGAAAATACTGTGTTTGGACTTTGAGATCTTCCTGAGATTCTGTTATACCAATTCTCACTATTTTTTTCTCTTGTTGACCTCTTCATTGTGTCTGGTTTTAGGCTTTTTAAAAATCCGTATGTTTTCATTAAAAGCCTTCTAACATTAGAGGTAGTTAACTGTTAGGCGTGCATTCATACAGAATAAAACTGTGACTCTTTCTTACTGAAAGCCTTTCTCTCCCTCTTCCTTTCTTGGAAAACTGAAGGGTTTGATACCTGGGATTTGAAGATTTCTAGGCCTCCTTCACATTCAGATTGCTGAACTCCTCAATTCAGTTGATTTTTCTAGTTAGTTCCCTTAATTTCTTTTTTCAAAACAAATGCTGGTAACCCTTAATTACAAATCTGTTTTCTTTTGTTCTTCCATTTTGTTTAATCAGCTTATTACCATTCAAATCCAGTTTATTTTCTGTGAGGGAACGCTCTCAAAATCGAGTATGAATTAACCTTATTTCTTATAGATGTAAAGGTTATCCACTGAATCAATCATGTGTGAGAGTATACAAATTACACTGCTATTAGTATTCTTTGCTCTTCGTATCCAGAAAATTAAATTTTCCAATAGTGGCACAGTTTCTATATAGTTCTTACTTCTCTTAAGAACACTACAGCAATCTACGTGTTGCTTCAAGATTTATGGCATTACTGCAGTCAAATGCAATTTGACTGGATCAGCTCTTCCCAGAGTGATTTTCATCAAAACCAATACTGAAGTTTAACATATGGTGCTCCTCTGGGTTTATACCTGTCTCAACTAGAAAATCCTTTGGAGACTATCTTCTCTGCTCATGTCTGGAGAAATAATAAGATGAAGTTAGCTGGCTCCACCAACGGTTCCTCTGTTTTGTTACCCAGGCTCCTGGTATCTGTACGCAAACAGTTATTTTCTACTAGCAGCAATTTGCACCCCAAGAGAACCAATCACAGTTAGTGGAAGAACTCTGCCCAAAATTAGACCAGACATGGCAACAGCATCAGCGTTTCAGCCCTGTCATTAACTGTGGCTACTGTGCTTTGTTGTGGTAAGCTGAATAATCAACGAGTGGTTATTTCATCTAGAGACCACAATGGATGGGGAAATTGTTAGCTTTGTCCTGACGGAGCAGAAGCGTTCCTCAAAAGGCATTCCTTCAGACGCTGCCGATGCTATTTTCTGTTCCATCTGTGGAGAAGATATTTAAGATTTTCTTTTCTCCAATGTAGGGTGATCACAAGCTGGATATCCATCATACTGTTTTATAGTTACGACGAGGTGATGCCAGAAAGCTAGCAGACATAATCAAACCTGAAGCTTGTCCTTTGCAATAATTCAGAACCTGATCTGAAGTCCATTGAAGACACTATTTCTAGGGTTCAAACCTTTGCTTTTCTGCTTCCAGGTGGCACAGTTTTACATCCACGCTACTGTTGTGCTTGTAACTAATTGAGTGCGCGCTTGCTCTCTCTCTCTCTCTATACAGACAGATATGTAATGTGTGTGTGTATTTGTATAGTAACTTCTCTCCAGTCTTCGGGTATTCAGGGTATGTGCTTCGGCAGTCAGGATATCTTTGCTCCAGTCCTTGTTTTGGTGGTGACCCGTTTGTTTTAATGTAAGTTCCACTTTGCTGAGTAGACCTTCTCTTTCACTGAGTGGTAGCCATCAGCTAAATTGTCAGCAAGTTCATGCACAGATAGGTATTAACTGTTGGTTTGATGGAGAAATATCTGCAGGGTTTCAATGCAAAAATCCAGACCAAAATCGAGGCTTTTAAGAATAAAACCTTTGTATCACAATATACAGAAATAATTGTAAGCTCTATTAAGGCACAGAATCTCTCTTGAAATTTTATAGTGGTTTTTAATATTATAAACCTTTTGTAAAGTGAAATTCTGCTATGACTTTTTGTACTGAAATTGTTCAGTCTTTGAGTATCACTGGTGCTTTGGCTTTGAAGCCGTGTAAGCTGAATCTACTTTCTGTGTGACATTTGAGATGCTACAACACCTTTTGCATTTCCAAAAAATTACTGTTGCTTGGTAGTACTCTTTTCCTTCCCAGCATACCAGCACAGTTTGGATTATAAGTTAAATAAATGTTATTATTATTTTTAAGCACTTACACTATCTTAGATCAAATAAGTGAGGAAAGAGTAGAGCAGGATTGTGACAATCAAATCATATATGAGGATTTGGAGATGTAATTTCTGATGATTCACTGGGACAAATATGGTTTGTTACAGTTTACTTCTGAATGTACTGAGGCCAGGATGCTTCTAGGTTGCAGAAGAATTTAGGTTCCTCAAGTGACAGTTCCTGATCTGGCCACAGTCTGTAGAGTGTGCACATTCACTTAATCCCAGCCATGGGATTTCTGTCTCCTGGTAGAAGAGCTTGGCAGGGGGCGAAGGTTTAGGGAGGGGGGTTTACTGTTTTTACTACTCTTCTAGTGTCATTGCAAAGTGCTTCCATGGTTTCAAGCTGTGAAAGTGCATGCTGGTCCTGCTAACACTGCTGGTCCTGCTAACACTGCTGGTCCTGGGAAAGCGGACTTTGATTACAAGTTGGCAGACGGTAAAAATTTGAGAAGTCACTGTACTCCCACCTTGAGTACAGTTATAATCACGGCTCTCTCAGTCCAGGGAACAGCCAAATAAACCAGCTGCTGTTTGACACAACAGGTCAGAAGCTGATGATGGGATACAGAGCTATTCTTAGTCCATAAATTTACGTCCTTGGTTCATAAATAACTGACACTTAATTTTAATTTGGTGATGTACTTTCACACTGTATCCTTCCTTTAACAGTTTTGTAATGAGTTTCCAGCACACTTGATGCTTTGGGGACTCTAGTTTAGAAGTTCCCTGCTCAACCTACTGAGCATTTCCTTTAGAAATACTGTGTATTGAGAATAACTCTGTATTCACCACCACTTCTGTGTCTTGAATTCAGTTTGCTGCATGCTTTGGTGCATCCTGATCAGGGAGTGTAGCGCTGCACCTTTGAAATCACTGTTAACCAGATAAGCTCACTACACCATGCTGGCCTAGATTCTTTGTAAATCGGTTAGAAAACTGTTCAGGACTGTTCTTGCTGAGTAGACAGTGTGTCGGATAGCTTACCATCCCTGGTCTGCAGTCAGAATTACAGTAGACCTGACCTACCTCTGAAGTCATGAACCTCATAGGAAATAAGCTAGACAAAATCCTCTCTCTGTTTCCGTACTTCTGAACCAAATACGTAGTGAAGTGGCCACCAAGCTGTTGTTTGTGGTGGAGTTGACTCTCCCTAAGGTGGGCCTGGAGTATAGCTACTAGACATCTTGTGCAATGTTGAATTGATTCATCCTTGCCAGGGCATCTGTGCATGGATGTAGAAGATTCATCTGTCCTGAGCAAAACGTAAGAGCTGCTACTTGCCCAAGTGATGAGCGTTGTGAGGCCTCAGTAGGTGAGATGCTCTGTATAACTAACATGTGAGGGGGTGTGAGAAAGATGGTATGGCGATGAAGTGATGTGGTTGCTTGCATTGACAACCCTCTCTTTTTCAGATCTAGTGGAGTTTGTGCTAGCTTGATACAAAGTGCCCTGCTGTGCCTGGAGGAAGCGAGATGTGAATGCCCTGGTCTGCTTCTGCTGGACTATTAGAGCCGTGTTGAATTTGTACTGTCGTGACCCTTCGGTCCCGTGCAGTGTCCAGTTTGTTTTCTAAATAGCTAAGGTGGGCCTTGGTGTTGCTTCTGCAAGTGAATCTTTATGCTACACATACTGCTTGAAATGCAGTCAAAGTCTAGTATGCTTGCTTGTCCCAAGCGTACCTGTAAACAAGTAGAGAAGACGTGCTTCTCTGTTAACCTTGACTCCTGTTCTTTGTTCCTGGATGGTTCTGACTTACTTGAATGTTGAACCACACCATAGGCAATGCTTTCCTTAAAGCAGGGAGCAGGATAAGAAATTATGGCCCTGTAACTTAAAATTTAATAGCTTAGAATCTCCCAGATTTCCCAGCATCAGCTGGAAAGTGGAGTCCACATTGCAATTTATGAGCCATGGTAGACCGTGGTTATTACTACCCTTGTTTCAGCTGATGAGTTGCACACTAGACATAGCTCAAGGCTGCTGCTAGTGCTTACAGAGCTCTCCAGAGGACAGATGATTGATTGATCCAAGGCCTAGCACTGTTTTGGCCTTGGATCAACATCAGAGACCTGAGAATGCAACACAAACCATCCTATGGGTGGACCTGTTGCTTATCTTTTGGTGTAACTTCTTTCTTTTTCCCTACTCACATTGACTTAGCTTAATGCAAAACACTTCCATGTACTATACCTTGGAGATGTCTCTGTTCAGATACCTTTGACCCTAGTGAAAGGCTGCTTTGCCCCCTCTGTATTATATGAAACTGCTCTGTTCATTTGCAGGTGGTTTTTAGACCCACTGTTAAATAAAGCCAGACAGAGTAGTGTTGCATTAACTGGATTGCTGCCTGCCTGGTATTTTTGCTGTTGCAAGGCCACTCTCAGTTGAGATTTGCACAGTGGGGGCTGTGAGACTCCCTGCAAATGGATGTTTTGTTCTCCAGCCTGTGCCTTGAATAGTTGCCACAGCCACTGTGTTACACCTGCATCCTCCTGCAGGACAGCCTCTGTGCCATGCCATGAGAAGAGTTAGAGGCCTTCAAAAGGGTTGTCTTGTACTGCAATAGGAGCTGGGTCAGCTGTGGCAATTTCCAGGCACTGCACATATCTAAATGATGTAAGAAGGCAGTAATGAGGCCCCAGAGTCACATGCTTGCTTGCTTGCTCTCAGGAGAACCCCTCCAGTTCCTGTCCCTGTTGCTCTTCTTCCTCTCTGCTAGCCTAACAGTGGGAGAAAACCCTCACATTCCTTTTTCCCCATGGTCTTTTCTTGGAAGCCTTATGAAAATGGCTGCTTCTCAACAAATCTAAACTAGCACCATGTTTGCTGTGAGCGGAGGTATCAGCAGTGTCTGCTGGTACTCCTCATACTGAGGGACACTCGGAGCTGCTCATTCTTCCCATCAAGGCCTCCCCCCGCAATTCAGAGAGCTATTGTCCCCAGTAGGGATGGCCATCCTCTTTAGAGTGGGATTGCTCTTTGTCTCAGTTGGCATTGCATCCCAGGCATGTTGTCAACCTCTGTCTGCACCCCTCTTCAGCAGCAACACTCTCTCTTTTAGATCCTGGTTTGGGTATTAATAGCCTTGCTGAGGGGGACTGGCACTCAACCCTCTGGGTTGAGGGCAGTGGCTCCTTGATACTTGTGTGGGATCATGGTGAACCCTGGCTTGGCCATACCGCCTGTAGCAGAGCTGGAGGGGAACTTCTGTGCCTTCAGCTCACTGGCAGCTGAACCACCCTGTGCAGGTGCAGGGTTTATAGTGTTTTCTGCAGGTTGCCTTCAGTATTCCCTTGGGACTGCCTTCAGTATCCCCCAGGGCAGCTCCTGCCCTTGTTCCGGCCCTAGGCACAGTCATGCCACTCCCAGACACCAGGTACCGGCACTTGAACAGGTTTCACAACATTACTGGCTGCACTTTGGAGAGCACCGAGTGCTTCTTGAGGGGCAAGTAGTTCCAGAGTCTCTGCCGTGGCTTGTGGACGCGTGTATGAAGCTTGAGCATCATTGGTAGCACAAGCAAATGTCTAACTCTTGCTTTGCACGATTTGAAGTGGCTCTTGGATCGGAAGTCTGACTCTTGGTTTCTTTCTTAGGGCAAACATTTACATATAACACCTGAAAAATGTGACTTAACTTCAGCAGACTTGTGGGAATGCAAAATTGCGAAGTAGTAGCAGTGCTGATGTAGTCTTTGGCTTCTAGTTCGCAAACATCTGGGGTGTCAGTAGATACGCACAGAAAATGAGACAAATCCGAGTGCCTGATGGGGGTGTAAAGAAAGGTTTCTGTACTTACTATCTCGCCACACAACCTACATGATTGTTATGAAATGAACTGATGAGAGATATTACTTCTCCCACCATCATTAGGATGCAAGTGTTTTCTGAATGTGCCAGATGTTTGGCTTTCATTATCTGGAAGTTGCTTTCATTTCCAACCCTAGTGAAAGGGAAGCTTGAGCACGTCCAGCAGAATTATAAACAGTTTCCTGTACGAATGAAGAAAGCAGCATACTTAATGAACTGCATCATCGTAATAGTAAGTCCAGCTAATGAATGCTTTCCCTGTTATTTTAGAGAGGTGGCTGAGTGACATTTTTCTGGTTCTGGATCACTGAACCCGTATGGATTATTTGTCTGAGAAGGGCTTCCTTTTATTTTAGTATTTGGAAGGAGTTTATTCAATACCCTATACTTTACAGTCAGATTTCTGAGTTATTCAGAATACCCTTATATTCAAAGCTCGCTAAGGGTATGTCCTCTAAGACACTAGCAGTTGAAAAAAGCATCTTTACTAACAGTTTTTTGTATTTATTTTGGAGAAATCTGATGAACATTTTTTTCAAAGCACTATAATACCAACTCCAGTAACATTGTTTGAAAGTATTAGTTTGTGTAGAAGGAGGAGTTTCTGAACTATAGGTTGTAACCGGCTCATTAAGACTTGCACGTTCAATACTGCTCTGCCAAAACCACAGTAGGCTCTCTTGACTCCATGTAATAAGGCAGTTGCTGTTACTTACCAGAGTATTCCCCAAATAAGTTGTCATGTTACTGGACTGCTTTGGGATATGTGTCTATCTTTTTATTTCCAAGGATTGAATAAATGTTTTTTGAGCATTGAAAGGCACTTGGAGAGACAGAATATTGCTGTACCAGGTGGAACGGATTTGTTCTTTCTAATGGTAGAAGAAGATAGAACTTGCTTTGCCTGGTCTTCTCTGAAAATATTTTCTTCAGCCAGGACAGCTGGATTGGGGCAGGGGGGGCTTTGTCTGCAGTTCTTTAGCATTTAGTGCTTGCCGTAACTGATTTGGAAGTGATCTTTACTGCAGCTCAAGTGTGATTCGTTAGTTTTTCCAATGATTGGAGCCGAGAACCTACTGGAAGTAGTTACAGCTAATTGGAAGACCAGAGTCGATGGCCTCACGTTTGAAATGCAAGCTGTGTCTCGTAATAGATGAGCCTTTAGGGCTGTCCTACAGTTGTTCTTCAGAATTATACTCCTTCAGTCTAGAGGTGAGAATGTGGCTGAACCCTCTTCCCAGTGCTAGTAGCAAGGAGAATATCATGAGTGGGGCTAGTTATTCACATGAGTTTCGTGAAGAGTGAGATCATCTGTGTGTGTTAGCTGAACAGGATACTATGCATTTTCAACAGGAGGAGGGGATGGCACTTCAAATGATCTTTAAAAGCATTTTTCCCTCCCCATTTTGCCAGCACGGCTTTGTCTGTGTTATGCTTTAGAGAGCTCCTTTTCTTCCAGAAGCAGGGAAATCCAGATATTTTTGTGTTAGTGTACAGCAGAGGTATATAGGGAGTTGCCATCATCATGTTGGCGTCTCCACCTGTGATTTCTCACTGTGCTCTTGTACAATGGCAAGGAGAACTAAAAGGTGGCAGAGCCATCTCTCCGAAAGCAAACTCTGGGGGATCAGTATCCCTGTTCATTGCATCTTTTAGGAAAGACTGGGTGGAATTACTGCAGTGCTGCACCATTTGTCCCTGAATAACTGGAGGGAATTAACAGTACCTTGAAATACAATGTATCAAAAAATGATGAGGCCTCCAGCAATATGAATGTAGAAATATTATCTGTGCCTGTCTCATAAGTCAGAGCTTCTGGAACTGTTCTGTGCAGAGTCCAGATCAGCTCCTCCGTATCTTGGACTAGGTTCGTTAGGCAATATGACATTTTAACGCAGTCCGGTGGTTTTTCATAATTTTGATCAGGTTTGATGTGAAACAGTGGATTGATGAAGATCACTTTGTTCTGTAGGTGACATTGCAAGTACTGGACACGCGTACTGCATTTTCCATGGACTTGGTGTGCTTGCTTTTCAGAAGGTCCTTAGTTTCTCTTAGTTATGACCTCAAATCCTTTTTGTCAGGAAGCTGCAACCTGAGAAAAGGATCTGGTTTTTTTGGGTTTGGTTTTGTTTTGGTTTGGTTTTTTCCATATTTCCTTGAAGAGAGCTGTGCAAGGATTCAGATTGAACAAAAGCAGGAGAACGTGAAGGGAAGGGCAATAGATGTGAAAAGAATGGGAAGAATATGCAAAGATAAGTCATGTTGGAGGAGGATGAGGATATAGAGGACGATGAGGGGGAGAAAGAGAAGTAAAACCTGTGAAGAAACGCAAAAGCAGGCTGGGCCAGATGAATGTATTTTATTCCTTCACAAGAATGTTATGAGGAGAGCTGCACAGCGTTTGGCTCTGTGTGGCTGCTGGAAGCTAGATGGGAATTGCCCTTAATTTAAATGATTTTGTTTCATAATCTGTTTTGAAAATGACAGGAAAGCTGTAGCATTCACACTGTGTTGTGGAGCAATACATTATCCTTTTAATGCAATTTCTTTGAATGTGTTGATTCATTTTCCTTTATATACAACCTGGCTGAAATAAGAAGCTATGTAAAACTTTTGGGTTTGTTCATGCCTTAAACAGAGAATAGCTTCTCCAGGGAATTAGAAAAAGTATAAAGCCGTTCATTGTTGCACCCATCTCTCTCTTGAAAAGCGTGATGTGCCCACTGCTTTTTTTGACTGTTTAGTGCCATGTGATCACTGCTTCTTACTCGGCTCTTCTGACAGTTTCTTCATCTCGTGCTTGGACCTCTTGCCCCACTCTCTCTCTTGAGAAGAATTTGGAAACTGAAGTGTTCTTTGTGTTTGGTGGAAGGAGAACTTTATTATCAGTATTGGCTTTATGTTACAATTGCAAGCAAGAAACTGGCCATATTTTGTGGCAGGAAAGAGGAGTGTTGCATTCTGCATGTTGGTACTAATAAATTCTGGGAAAACTGTATGTCTTGCGAAATGTGGGTTACAGGAAGTAGCATAACATCTGTTGCTCTCCAGAAGAGGATTTTGGAGCAATTCCTGCTATTTCTTAAAAAAATTACTCCCCTTTTGCTCGAGTGCTAACATTAAAATATCATTAAATAGACGTAAATTCCTTGAAATACAACACAATGATTTTTAGTGATCTTGAGGGTTTCAGTATATATAGGAATAAGTATGAGCTTATGGGAAAGGAAAAGGCAATGAAATTCCAGGTTGATTTTTTTTACATGCCATACACTAGATATAAATTTCTGGATTACAGTTAATTACTCATATTCAGCCATCAATATTTTATAAAATAAATGTAGAAAAGCTGGTGCTTTAGCAAGCTTTTGAGAGGCCAACTAAATTTAAGAACAAAACCCCAGTTTTCTTCTCATAACAAGAATAGTAATAGTATTTCATAAGTAATTGTAGAGAAGGGATACAGAGTTTTTTGCTCAGATGTTTTACATTAACATAAGTTATTGGCATACTTCTAGCATATTATTGATTTAAAATTACCTCTTAAAATATGTACCTTGAAATGTAGTTTCTTCTGTGATAATTACTCTAATTCTTGCAAGCCTGTTAATGCATGTATTATGCTTAAGGTTTTTTAGGGTTTTGGGGAGGGGGGAAGAGGTTGGGGGTTTCTGTTGCTGCTGTTTAAAGGATAGGTCTAGGATACATGACTGGCCCCATGAGTGTTTCAAAGCTATTATGCTGCTGTGAATCATTCCACATACTTTACTCAAGAGATAAGGCATTGCTCCCAAAGTAACTTTCTATTATTGCAGCTGTTGACATTTTGTCTAACACAGGCAAGCAAACTGAAGAATCACGCTCATCCAGGGCAGATGTGACTGACATGTCTTATTTTATGAGGAGTCCTGTGCAATTGTTTTCCATGTCAATAAATTAAAAATTTGCCGAGAAGCGAGTAACGACAGGTTTCTGATCCTAAAGTTTTATAGAGCCTCTGGCCTTCCAATAGAAATAGCAATCCTTTGCTTCGAAAGCACAGCTTTTCTCAGTCTTTATGGCATTAGGCATACGTTAATGGCTTCTGTGTCCCAGCATACTGTCTTGTCTCATCCAAACTCTGAGTAGTGCTAACGTAACTCATGGTATGATTCTTTCTCTTGCATCTCAGTGTTTTTGATACGTTACTTCTTTTTCTTTTGGGACTCTTAAGGTTTTTGAAATGAAACTAAATACTCCATCCTTCAGAGGAATGGGAACACTTCCCTTGCTTATTGTTTCTGGAGTTTCAGTTATGCATATGAACTTTCAACGGGGAGGATAATAATGTTTTGTATACATCTGCAATGCTGGCATGGTGATTTCATCAGAGAACTTTCCCTGATTGTTAAAGAAACAGCCTGGAGTCACGTGCATGGATATTTATAGGGGATGCTAGCGACACTAAGTCCATAAACTGTACAGACTGAAAGTCTTTTTTTCTTTTTTTTTTTTGTTCTTTTCAGAGTTTTAATGAAAATAACGCCTATTCTCATGATGGCTTTAGTAGAATATGTACATACAATGCCATCCATGGCTGGCACTGATGTGCCTACTTTTTTCTTCCTTCGCCGCTTTTCTTCTCCGAAGCTGCTGAGGATGGGAACGCTCCTGCAGGCAGCTCAGGGGAGGATCTGGCATTTGTAGTTCTGAGGAAGTGCCTGGGGAAGATGAGAATGTTTGAGGTGGTAAGAGTTGAGTGGGAACTGGAATTGGACAAGGTGACAGCTAAGTGGATGGTCTTCATTTGTTGTTGTTCCCACAGTTGCTTGCTTGCTCCTTCCTAAAATTAGCAAGACATGCTGATGAATGAGATGCAGCATGGCAATATCTTTTTGAAGCAATAACCTGTAGCGCAAGTCATGCTTTCAGCCTGCCTGGATGTGTGGGATGGGAAAACAGTGCTAGTTAGAAATGGGGGTTGGAAAAGGAAGAGTTTTTTTAAATGTAAGGAAGATAAATCAGTGCTTTGCAAAAACACCTTTACAGGCCAATTTAAAATACTTTAATGGTATCCATGTGTTAAAAACACACCTCCCATAGGCTGTTTAGCTTTGACTAACTGATATGTCTCAATGGGAGAATGTTCCAGTTGAGCATTCTTGTTTCTCTCTTTTTATAGGGAAGAGGAATGTGTACTCTTGCTGTCAATGACAAGCTTAATCAATCTGAGCATGCCATTTATCTAATTAAAATCAGAGATTATTAGGTTTTTAGGTAATCCTTTAAATTAGATCAGAAATCAGTCTTACAGCTTGATGAACTCTTATTTTGAACTCAAATAAGAGTTTTGTTTTACTGCCTAGAAAAATGAGGTGTTCTGTAGTCTCACATCCTGCTTTCAAGATATTCCCATTGCAATTTCATGCCCTATAGCTCTGAGAAACTTCGATATATATTTTTAAGGCAATATATGTTGTTCAAAGCACTATGTTCTGTATAGACATGAAGTTACGGAGTAAATCTTCTATACGGACATTGCCAAGTGGCTTTGTGACTTACAGTGGAATAAGTAGGTTGTTAAATCCTTGTTATATACCTGTTAGGTTTGTACAGCAATCTGTGAGAAGCTCATTTGGAAATGTTGTTTAATGCTCCCTTTATTGTTTCCTGTTCCATGTGGTTTCTGCTTTTGCATGAAAATTGTTTTGGTGAACTTAATCTGCCTCTCCCCCAAGAAGAGAATGAGAAGGGTACAGCAAGCATGGCAACACTGATGCTACCTATCCCTTTATCTTGTTTTCCCCTCTCTTCCTTTTGCTCTGCACAGCCCAAGTTGTCTCCCTGAGATGGTTTTAAATTCAAACAGCAGCGATTGCCTCCTTTCAGGATTTCAGTGCTGTGTGTGCGGTTCATGCAATATACAGTAGACTCCTATTTATAGCAAAGCTATTTTTCATGGCTTGCTTTGAGTGCAAATTGCACTTCCAATTAAGCACTACCCATCTCCTATACCATCTACCTGTGTTCCCCGTTCTGCCTCCCTAAAATCTGCTCTTGGTGGTCGATTAGCTACAGTCATACCTCTGCGTTTCTACATGCGAGTTGGCTACATTCATAGTAATGTAATGTTTAAATTCCAACACAGAGGCGCCTGCCTTTGGTTACTTTAATTCAAATTTACATTTAACACAATTCTTTTTAATTTTTTTTCTTTTATTTCCAAAAATGAGTGCTGTCATAAGTGCAGTATATCACAGTTGCTAATCACATACCATGCTTACAGTTGTGAATCCTCCCATGGGTAAAGATGCAATCATCCTCTCCCTAATTGTGATTAGTATTCAAAGAGTACTGCAAGAAGCCATCGTTCCCCCTGCTCTGCATACTCGGGTCACAAAAGCAAGCCTGCTTCTCCTTGCATATTTTTCAGACAGTGGGGTTTGCATTTAAAAGAACGGGGGCGGGGGAGAGGAAAAAAGAAATAAACCCCGTGAATGCTTGCTTTTGCTAGAGTGTTTTCTTCTTGAAATGAGAAAGCTTGCATATTTTTTGGATCTTTTACCCAACCTATTGGTGATAAATAGAACGTTTTATGTGTTCTGTTACTGGTTTGGTTTGCGTTTTTTGTGTTTTGTTTTTTTTGTTTGTTTGGGCTTTTTTTGGTCAGGTGTTGATGCCACATATGAAACGGGTATTTCAATAAATCCTGTTTTGTCAGCTAGTAATTTTTGTTGAAGATCTAGGGGCATGGAAGCATGTGTTTATTTGGGGGTTTCTGAGACCACTGATCAGTCAAGTACCTACTAATTTTCGACTGGATGCTCAAAGATCTCTTTTCGTGAGGGATGAACATACTGTAAGGGATGGCTGCATGTTCCCTGGAGTGTTTACAGTAGGTGATTTGTAAATTCTTGAATTCTCTTGTCCACAGGGTCCCTTTGTAGCCTGTCATTAGTACAAGACTTGAAAAACTGGGTAAGGGAGATTAGCTCCCTTCCTATTTCAGTCATCTCTAGCTACTGAGAGTGACACCAACTGCAGTGCCCTGGGGATGCCTCTGTGAAGTCCCTCAGTGTTTTCTTTGCCTGGGGCTGTTTTGGTTTGTAATTCTGTATATTCTCTGTGAAAACAAATTTGCAAAGGCATGGGGCGGTTCCTGAAGATAGGCAGGTCTTGAAGCGTCACCAGATGTATTAGATGCAGTCCGATGGTGCAGCACTGAGCTTCAGGTGCTACTCAGCTGTTTCCAGTTTGATTATTGGAGTTGTTGCTGTAAAGTGCTTTGGAGCTGTAAGTGAGCCAAATCGTTGTAGTGCCGTTAATTTCACTCCTGATATTGCCTTTTCAAAATACCAGGTTTTTTTGACTGCATTCCCGTATCATGACTGGTTGATGCTGATACAAATTGCACATCATAATCCATCATTTTAGAGACTGTCAGAGTCTTCATCACAAAATGTCACCTTCAGTTTTTCTTGACTAATCCAGCCCTAAGCCCCTGTTGATCAGTAGGTGGTGATACAGCTACATTTACCTTTGGATTCTTTATAAGTATGCTAGATTAATCGTGAGTTTTTAAAACTTTCCCATTTTAGAGGTTTGTTGTTTTTTTTTTTTAACTACAGTCATTTAATAGGCTGCTATTGTCTTGATCTTTAGGCATTAATGTGGAAAACGTGTCTTAAAACCTAGCTATGCTATGTGAGTGACAGCGACCTCAATTTATGACTCTTTCTAGGAAGACTGCATGGGCAGTTTTAGTCTATAGAGTGACACGGGCAATATTGCTTTATCAGTTGTTCCATCAATTAATGAAGGCTTAAACTTTTCTCGTTCTTGATATATTTCATTTAATAATCCCATTAATTCTCAAAGGCTAGAAAGAAACAAATTACAGGTTTTCAAGATTTATAGTTTTGGCATTCGCAGCCTGCTTTGTCTTCCTGTATTTTTTGCAGACTTTTTAACCTCTGGGAAACTCAACAATTCTAAGTCATGCCCTGACAAATTCAAAAGAAAACCCAAATTGCCCAGGGGTTCTGGTAAGGACTCTTCTGGTGCTCTTCCCTGGTTTCTGAGCTCTTACGGTCCACCTGCTGCTTCTAAGCATTTCTAATACTCGGTTACTTGGAAACACCACTAAAGCAAATATCAGCATTTTCATGAAAGTCTAAAAGTTCCAGAACTCATTGCTTTTAGAGAACGGACCTGATTCCCATGAAAACCTCAGCAGCAGTTAGCTAAGAGAATTAGAAACTGCTGCATGGATATTACATAGGCGTATTTGGGAAATCCAGATAAAATTGCTTTGTCTGTGCTTTCCACTGGAATAAATGTATGAGCTTTACTGGCAGAAGAATTCATCTGTTTAACTCTGGTCATGCTTTCCAGCATGGATTAGGCCAGAAATACACAACAGAACCAAACAGACAATACTTGGGGGTTTTTTATATAGCAAGTGTGCAGAGGGAAAGGGTGAAAATTGTTCCCTCAGCCTTTCCCATAGAGTGTTTGAATGAAATAGGAGCTGTATACAAAGGTGTAACAAGGCCTCACTCAAATTCAAGCACTTTAAGGTCTCAGACTTCATGTGGGAGTGAAGTTGCAGGCAGGTGATGTGCTTATGCGTGAATTAATCTTGAAAATTTAAATGTTGCCATTTGTCATAGTGACTATCATCTTGTCTTGATATAAAACCAACAAGATGGTTTAAAAGACTTTGGGGACAAAGTATGGATTCAACTTTTAATGAGCAAAATGAGATTGTTTCCAAACTTTTTTGGACTTCAATTGCAAGCATGTTTGGTGTTGATGGTTGTTGTTTTTTACTGGAGAACTGCAGGAGCAATTAATGTGCCTATCTCATGTAGCTATTGTAAAATTGGAGCAGGTTTGGGGATATTACTTTACAGAGCGCTTGTACAAACAATGTGGAAATATTAAGAGATAAACTAAAGTGGGTCTCTGACTACTGCTTTTTCTGCTTACAGTTTAATTAATAAAAAAATTGGTTTAAAGCCAGGTCACTGCATTTTATGAAAAGTATTTTCTCCAGTCTTAGCTGATACTTAATTTAGGGGTTTCCCCCCATGTTTGAGGGAGAAAAATGCAGCTTTGATGGTTCTTATACAGTGATAATGGCTGGAACTTGTGTGTCTGGGATTGGTGAAACTTTTCTCTCCCCTTTTTGTGTCAGGGGCTGGAGAAGCCTCTGGTCCTCAGGCTTCACCTCTGTGTAGGTGAGCGCTGTGGAGACTGGCCTTGCTGAAAATATCTGTGGGTATACAAGTTTTATGGGCACTTCTACTTGTATTTTACATATCGGTGAAGGGGAGTCCAGGCATTATCAGGGTCTCATTCAATTACAGATTGAATCGATAGCAGAGACCTTGCTGACTGCAGTGACTGTTTTGTGTACAGACACATTTTATATGTGCACACGCACATGTATCGGGCACGCGTACACGCAGGGCCAGGTGTTGCTTATGTTACTGGTAGTCTTATTTTATGGGTATAACCTCCTTTGACCTCACAGTGTTGTCAGATGTAGAAGTAGGTGCTTTCAGAGATTTTCAGGACTGAAGGCTTCAGGTGTTACAGTGGCAACATGGTTTACTTCAGCTCCTTGAAAAGGAAGAGCAACTTAAATTGTTGAACTTAAACATGATGAGAACACTGAGATGGTGGGTGTAACATGCAAGAAGATACGTTTCAGCTGACACTACCTCCATCCTGTTTTTCTTAAACTGTGAAGCTATCTTTGCTGTTTCGAGCAAGGGGCATAGAGCCCAATGTGGGTAAGGAGGATTGGTGAGAAAGAGGTGCATTTTAAATGGCCGTTTTATGTTTGGATGTTTCTCACAGCCTACACTTCCTCTCGGGTGCCTGCCTATATCCAGTGTGTAAGGCTTCTGCTTGTAAGAAAATACTGCTTACGGTTTGTAGGTGCCCACGTAGTACGAGCACTGCGATGCTGATTGCGAGTACTTAGGCCGCTCGGTCGGTGATGTTCGGGCGGCCCCGGGGTCAGCTCCGCTGAGGCGGCGGCGCCGCAGGGACCCTGACAGCTGAGCGGCCGCTAGGGGGCGGGCGGGGTGGCCGGCCCGAGCCGGCCAATGGCGCGTTCCGCTCCGCGTGAGGTCACGCTCAGCAGGGGAAAGAGCGGGAAGGAGTCGCTGCTGCTGAGGGGGCTGTCGGGGCGTCCCGCGCTTCGCGGGGTTTGCTTTGTTTCCTCCGCTCTCTTTCCTTCACCTGATAAAACGTCTTTATCTCAACCCTCGAGTTCTCGCTCTTGTTTACGTTTTGTCCCGTCCTGCTGGAGAGGGGGAGATATACGAAGACAGACAAGCCGGAGAGGCATTGACTGGTAGTTCATTCTTTGTCTTCTTAACCAGACCCGATACCAGTATGAAATGTGGTAAGTTACTAGTTTCTGTATTAGAACCTTCTCAGGGCTTTTAATTTTTACATTTGTGGTACTGTTAACTAGAATGTCATTTAAGTCCTAGAAACGTCAAACTCTTTGGAAATGAAATAAGTAGCACATACACCTCTGTGCAACCTCTGTGTGTATAAATTGCCCAAAAGTGTGGCAATGTAATGCAGCAGTGTAGTTCTGAAGTTCTCTCAAAGAACATCGTAGGAGACTGTTGGAAACATGGGTTTATTAAAGGAGAGGGTTGCAAGAATTTGCGTAGGTAATTAGGTGAGTCTTAAATAACAGATGCATGAACTCACATTAAAATATTTCCTGTAAGTAATTTTCAAACCTGCAACTATCAATATGACTAGCAAGAGAGGACAAGGTAATAGCAGAAAAATCTGTATGTATATTCTTTGTTTGTCTAAAATACTCTATTATGTTCTGAAGGAAGTGCAATCTGCTCAGTATAACGTATGCATATGTATGTTTATAAACTTACCACAGTGCTGTGGTAGAAGCATGGCACTATGCCTGTAAGCAGAGTGGGTGATGGCAGTGTTTGTTCCCAGCTCGGTTAGAGAGCCCTGGAAGTACCTTGTGTGGGAAGGTCACGGGCAGCTGAAGTTGGGCTGGGTTTGTGCATGACTACTTTGCTTTGAAAGTGGTAAAATACTCGGCCACTTCCAGCGGAAACCAGGGCAACATTGTACCATCTGCTGGTTTATCATCATTTACCAAAGGTTTAATCTGTGTACTAAGCAGACTCTCAATACAGAGTCTTGAGCAGTTGGTACACCTGGTTTTATCTTATGATATAAATGTTAGCCTAAAGCTGCCATGGATATTAAAAAAAAAATACTATAAATTAATTCAGAATTAATATTCTTATTGTGAACAGAGCTTTATTTTGCTCTTGTGGGCTTTTTAAGTGTGTGTATGTTTGCCCTTATTTCTCCAAACAATAACTGTGTTTATACTTCCCATTTTTCATGCACAAATTATTGCTTTCTTCTAGCCAGACTTTATTAGTCATATTAATAAGAAAACAGTTCTGAGAAGGACATGAAATTTATTGAGCTGATTTGTTTTGTCCTGTTCTTTTAGATTGTATTTTGTATGTATTTGTCTTCCAGTTATCATGTATTTTTATTTGTTTGCCTTTTACTTAATATTTTTGCATTAGCATCAATGCAAAGTCAGCAGATGGGCAGCTTGACGTATTTACCGTTGGCTTCAAGTAGCTGGGGTTTTTGCCATGTTAGATTCCTTGTATACTATTCTTTAAAGATGCAAAACCCAAACCCTTGATGGCCCTTCCCTTCTGAGCGTTTTTTAATAGCTTGTTGAAATGCAGTAGCTGGGTTGAGTGATATTAATAATAACATATTCTTAGATGATCTCAAGACGTCATCTTTCATCCCGTTCTGGATGGTGCAGAGGGCAGTTTGCTGCTGCAGAACTTGCTGGAGCTCAAGTGTAAGGAGTTACCTGTAGCTGAAGAGCTGCTGTGCTGATGATTGCCCCGACATGTGTGCATTCTTGGCTCTTTTGTTTCTTGAGTGACCTTTCTTATTGCCTAATATTTCCTCAGGTGTCTGTGGTTTTTCCCCACTTGCTTTTACTTGCTCCATTGCCTCCAGGCAGTGGCTTTGGAACTGCAGGGCACTGCAGCTGCAGAAAGAGCTGGGAACTGGCTGGGCCAGACCTGTGTTGAGGCAAGAGTGGGAAAGCAAGAGCTTGGGTCCCATCATATCAACTTTAGGCAAACAGGGCATAATGATGAAGGTGGAGAGCTGCTCAGCTCAGGACTGGTTTTGTTTTTATCTCTTTCATGGAAGAGACGCTGTTGGCTCTTGGTCATTAGGCTTCTTTTTTGCAGCTTAGATGACTTCTTCTCCAAAGGGGCCAAAGGAAGAGCAGGCAGCTCTATACAAGTGTCACTTCTGCTTCGTGCATGTGGAACATGATGTGGTGAGCTGTGTTGTGGGCTGGACAGCCTGGAAATTGTGGTACTTTTAAATACCTGGTGTTCCTTTGGCGTGCCCGGGACTCTGCTGCACGTAAGAGTGTTCCTGTAAGTAGATTGAGGTTTCACGCTACTGCTCTTCTGTTGAATTTCTCTGAAGCCAGGATGCACCTCAAAGCCTTACAGATACTGCTTTCAGGCACAATTTTTATGGGATGTTTTGGAGACTTTGCCAGTCCTTGCTCTTTTCAGGGAGAGTCTGTAGGCTGTACAGGTTGATCTGAAATGTTGAGATTTGGGAACTTAAAGGCTGCTGGACAAACTCAGGAATACTACCACACGCATCCATCATCGTTTTGGGGAAGATCAGTAATCAATAGCAAGAATAGGAAAGCGTGGGGTGATGGCTGTTTACATGGTACTTCTGGTGACAAGAAGGGGAAGGCTTGCAAGCGCCTTCATTTATTGTCTATGATATGACACACTTTGCTGTTGGGATTTGCGTCTTAGTTTTGGGGGCACTGAACTGTTCCTTAGAGCCAGTTGTGTTCATATCCAAGCCAGAATTTTCTGAGCTGTCTACTTCAGTGCTAGCATATCTGCAGCAACACAGGTCCAGTTGCTAATGCTTCAGACAAGTTGGTTTATGCCTTTTGTTTTGGTTACAATATTTGTTACTCTCTTGGGTGTCTCTGCAACTTAAGATTTCTCTGTTTTCCTCACCAAATACTTGCCACTGATTTGGAAATGGAGTGCCAAATATGCCTGCTTTAGGTTTATGACAAAAAGATGTGCATTGAAATACTGATCTCTAATGAGAGAAATAGGAATTTGCATGAGGCTCTAAACAAAATATGAAAACCAGAAGAGTGTAGATTAGACATGTGTATGGGTTCACCCTTACCCCCCCAGCATTGTCACAAAAACCTAGTTAGTATCTTTGAAAAGTAACATAATTTGCCTTAACAACAACAACAACAATCTTCAAGTAGTCTGTTACTTTAATCAGTGGGTTGGGTTTTTTGGTGTTGATGAGAATAACACATTGTGAAAAGGAAATACCCATACGGTAGTTGTCTTTGATTTTATTTTGCACAAACCTAACTGGATCTGCTAATTGACATCTCTTGCAACTAGGCTAAAGTAATAATAGTCACACTGCAAACTGTATAGCAGTGCTAGCTAGGATTTGCTGTTTGGATCTTCTTTCCTGTGAAAATAAGGTACCTGCTCTAGAAAAGGCAGAACTAAAGTAACGTTCCCCCCCAACACACACCCCAGCTGACATGCGTGTTGGGTTTTTAACACAGTTTTAATGACGCACTGTTTCAAATATCACCTTGTAGCTGCCATGTGAAGTATAAGAATGCTGAAAACTAGCATTTCTGCCTATCTGGTTTTGAGTAGGTTCCATGTTTAGTCAGGGGTGTTTAGGAAGTGTTATGTGAAGGTATAGATCCCTTTACTACCTAAGTCTCTAGTATTTGGGAAATCTTTGAAATCTATATTCCTTCTACCTGTAGAAATGAGTGTAATGCTTCCTTCTTATCACAGATTCATTTGGCTGCTTTTCAGGATTTTTGTTGGGCTGCTTCTACAGCGTTGATCATTCTGTATTTTCAATACAGTTGCACAGGTTGGATTTTTTTTGTAATTGTGTCGTACCCAGCTGCTGTTCTCTTACAGTACTTTTTCCAGCTATCTTAATTTTGCTATAAATATTTTTTCTTTTCCTTGAATTGCATCTGTGCTTGAATTCTAGTCCCAGTTTCCTTGGGAAAATACTCCTTAGAGCATCTGCCTAAGTACACATTTGTGTTACTGCACCTACCTTTTACCAAGGATCTTGTGCTTCTGTGAGGTCTCAGCCACGTGGATGCTTCCTGCTTCAGATTTTGGGCTGAAGATGTTTTATAGGTCTCATCCCATTACTGTCCTTGGTAGCATGGATCTGTCTTTCCTGATCCAAAAAGCTTAAGACTTTCTTGCTTTAAGGCTCCTGGCTTTTGTGAACGTTCCCAGTAAGGTGACTTTTGAGAAAAGGAAAAAAAGAGGAGGGGAAGAAAATGCATGGGAATTATTTTTAGGAACATACCATCCCTTGGAAAAGCAGCTGTCTGTCAATGCAGAAGTATGTGCGTTAACCTCAGATTAATCCGTGTTCATTTACCATGTTACGAATATGTGACAAGAGGAACAATTGTATTTTTGAGCATGTCTGATTTTGTTCACTGCACAAAGAGCAGAGATAGATGGAGAAGTTCAAACTTTTATTCATTTTCCTAAAAGAAAAATGTATAACCCACACTCCTAAGATATGTTTCTGAGGGCTTGTTTGCTGTTTCTGTAGGTGATACACAAATTAACCAGTGATAATGCTTGAAGTGAGCAAGTACCTAGTGTCCTCATTGCAGTGTAGGAGACCTTGGCTGGTAAGAAGGCCAGGAAGTGATTCTTTTTTCTGTTCGTCAAAAGCGCATCTTTTCCAGAAGGACAATAGTTTGCAGAGGAAATAGATTGCTCCTTGTGGAAGGGGATAAGAGCTGTTCCTCTCTTATGTCTCTGTTCTTGGCTTGTTGTGAGTGTACAGAGCAGATATGAGTGTGTACTTCGCATTTAATTAGAAAACCCAAAACATCAGCTGGTTTAATATTGTCACATTTTCAGTTAATGTGTTGCGATCCATGTAGTGGTACTTGCAAATAAAGTGAGGAAAAATTCATGCTTTTGAAGCTCTTCTTTTTGCAGATGGGGAAAACTCAACTAACCTAAACAAAAAGTTTTAGAGCTATGATTATTTAGCTAAAAGAGCTCTTTAAATACAGACTATCATCTAAACATCTAAAATCCACAAACATTTGCTGCCAAGAGAAAGCTTTTTTCTTTGAATTTTGCTGGTCGAAAATGCCGTATGAATAGTTTCTCTCAATCTCTTGGCAATTCTCATGAGAGCAAAATGGAGAAACAAAGAAGATGCATGGTAAGGGGGAAGTGGTTGAAACTGGAGAATAAATGGAAGGGATTATCCTTTTACAGGGTTTTTTGTGCGTATGTCTCTGGTTCTTGGTATTATGCATTGGTACGCTTTTTTGCATTGCAGTCGAGAACTTGGGGCAGGGGGGAGTATTTCTACGTAATCGCCCTAGTGAGCGTTTACCCCAGTGAAGATACAAGCATATCTATGACCTGAAAAATAGTGTCATTTTCACATCTTTGAAGTGCAAAATATGCTGTTTACAATTAACGTATACTTTTAAGTTTTTGCAAGGGAGAGACAGATTTCCTGGCAACAAATACATTTATTGCTTTCACTGGTTTTACTTTTCTTGCAGCCTTTGGGTTTGATTTGGTGTTTTTGTGACAGTGTTTGGTTGTTTATGCTCATAAGCTACATAACTGGAGACGCATTCAGACAGCCTACATTATCTTGAAGTCCCTGAGCATCGTATGACAGTGGTGGTTTCTCCACATTTATGACCTAGCTCTTTTCTGTCCTTGCTGGTTAATGCTCACTGGGAGAGTTGTATTCACTTTCCCTGATACTCTCCTTTTTCAAGACTCCTGCACCTTGGTGGACAATATACCCTTACAGTAGGAACCCAGATTGCAGGATATTTTGGCAACAGTTTGTTTGGTGTCTGTACCTCCAGGGCAAAGGAGGTGTTTCAGGTTCATCCACTTGACTTGAAGGCTTAACAAGGAAAATTTTGTTTATTCCACAAGGTGTGAGGAGTTATGTGATTGACTGCAAAGCTACAAAAAACAAATTGAGAAAACACAACCTTTTGATATGCCCGACCTTCATCTCTGTTTTCTTGCACCTATCACTTTGGATTTCTTGGTGTTGTGTTTCGTCTGTGGAAACCCAGAAAATAGCTCACTTTCACTACAGGCCCCTGAATACTCAGAATTGTTCCCTCTTTCTGAAAAGAGCTTTTTTGGTTCTTCCCTCCTTCAAACATCCAGCTTTTGGATTTATACTGAATATGACTGAGTGTGTTAAGTTTTCTTTCTGTTTTTTTTTGCTCTAGTGTTGTGCTTTGAGATGCAGAATTAAAACACATGGGATGTTCTCCCTCTCTTGGGAGCTTCTTTGAATGTATTTTGCTATTCTGTGTATATTTGGGCAAAACTGGATTGCAGTAGCAGACATCTGTGATTCATGTGACTAATCTAATGACATAGGCTGAACCAGTTTCAGTGAAAATGCTCCTGGACGGAAATGTTTTGTGATGAAATATTTGTACCTGTAGCCTGACCTGTGTCTGTGCAGCAAATAACTTGTGCATGTCAATAGTTACTAAATACACGGTAACAGTGTATTAGGTGGAATATATAGAGTGAAGAAAACCAGCTGTCTTGAGCTGAGTGATTACAGCTGCTGAGAGGGCAGTTCCCCTTTCTTTTCTCTTTATCTGCATCAAAGGTTTGTGTTCCCCCCCAGCATTCCTGCAGTGTTCATGATACTTTCTGCACCGAGCAGCTCCCTCTTCAGCTCAGCTGCACCTTGGTGGCTCTTGTGGGGCAAGGCAAAGGTTAGATGAAATTTTTATTCTTTATCTGATGCACCCAAAATCGATGAAGCCTGTGGTTCCCCCCCAGTTCTGTGCCTTGCTCTTTGCTCCATTTTTGCTTTAGCTGGTCAGAATGGAAGTTCTGCGTTTCTGAATGGAGAGGCATCTCTTGTGTTCCTTCAAAGCACTGGAGGGAGACAAATAAACTAATAGTTCATTTTGACGATCTAAAGATTGGTAGCTTTGATGCCAGAGGAGATAGTAACATCTTTCTGTGGCTTCACTGTGGATCCCTGTATCAATGTACAACAGAGCCAGGAATGTATTTTTAGCTTGTATTACTGAGAGATGGATACTGCTGAAAACTATGCATTGGTTTTCTACCCCTTACCCCTCTCACAAATTAACCTTAACCATATTATTTCTGTTAATTCCTGGACTGTAATTACTGAAGAGCTGAATTCTGGTGGCTTGCTATAATCTCTCTTGGTAATGGAAGTCGGGGGAACCTAGCTTTTATTACTGGAAGTGCAAAGTGCCTGGTTATAATCACTGATTGCCTGTAATTTATCTGCTTGGGCCAGTTTCAAGCAGCTCTGGTGGCAACGTTTGAACTATTTCAGGATTTGTTAAATGTCCTCCAGGTGAAATATGTTGTAAAATTCAAATAATTAGGAAGATTGAGTGGTTTTGCTACAACCCTTGTTCGCCAAACTCATCGTCAGTCTGCTGAGATGAGGAGAAACTGGAAATTGAAATTGGCCATCTAAATTGGATAGTTCGTGCATATGAAAAGGGTAAAGAACCAAATGGAGTGGGCAAGTTGCATGTGGGAAGTTCCCTGTATGTATATGTGTGACTTTCACAGTATTGTAGCCCTTATGTAGTTTAAAAGCGAGATGAAAAAAGTGTATTTTAATACTAAAGTTTTAAAAGTAAGTGCTGTGTAACACCAATGGACTTTACACAAGGAGAAAGAAAATTAGGAAGAACAAAAGAGAACATTAATAAATTGTAGGGTAAGATTTTTTGATCCAGGCTGATTTGTGTTCCTCCTTGCCTCCCTTGGGTAGAGCTCAGCTCAGCTGCTGGGTGTCCAAGCACCCCTGTACCCGTTGCCTTGTGAGGGGGTTTTGGCCCAGGCAGCACTTGCGCAATGGAGTTACGTTGGCCATCTCTCTGTGTAAAGTGTGAGGGGGAAAACCGGAGCCGGCTTCTGTTGCAGACTGTGAACCAGAATACTAAAGCAAGAAATGCAAACATATTTCCTGGACTCCAGTAAATTCTCTTCTGATGCTAATACTTCTAATAAAGACAGATCTATTAAAAATTAATTATTTTTATTTGGAAACAGTTTTTAGTGCTAGCAGGCCTTTATTCTTGTGGTCAAATGTGTAACAAAATGTAACGGCTGGAAGTCAAAATTGTAAAAGTTCAAATTGTAAACAAGCTGTAAATATTTTACTGAAGGTAATCAACCATTGAAATAAATTAGCAAGGGATGTTATAAATTTTCTGTCGCTTTGAAACTATTCATAACTAGGAGTCTTTTTGAAACATCTTGTGCTTGAGCCACAGCTAGTTGGAGTTACTGTGGGCGTTGCTTAGTTAGATAAAATTGCCTATGTTGTGCACGATGGGAGTGAAATATTCTGTGTGGCATTAAAATGTGACAGTCATGGGAGTGAGCCCAGTGTAAAATAAATAAACATTTGATTATTGGCTTTTGGTGGGCTCAGGAGGGTGCTTCTGGCTGTGTGCAATCGAGTGCTTGTGTTGCTGTACTTGGAAGTAGGGGATAAGGAAGCTCATTTAATGCTATGTGCATGATGTTAGAAGTTTGATCAGTAGCAATAGGTTTGGGATTTTATTTTTTTTTTTAAATTCTATTTTTTGTGTGTTGGGGGTGGGTTATATTTTTATGAGATGAAAAAAGATTTGGATGAGAAATGCAGTTTTCGGGGTGCCGTGAGGGCCAGCAGCTGGCTGGGGCTGGGGAGCTGGGGGGGCTAACAGGGCTTGCAGGGCAGGGCCTTGCCAGCCAGGCTCTGTCCCAGTGCCCAGCCAGGGAGCAGGGCAGCCCTGAGGCCAGATCATCTGGCACCTCTGTTGGGATGGATCATGTCCTGGGTCTGGTGGGGCCCAGCACCTGTGACAGGGCTGGAGGCTGGCACCCTACAGTCTTGCAGGGGCAGGCAGAGGGCCCGGGGGCAGTGCGGAAGCCTGGATGAGCCTGATTAGGGACAGCAAGGCCAATTGGTGCCCTCTGGGCCCTGACAGAAACTGGTGAGGATGCGCTTTTCAAAGTATGTGGATAGAATCCTGTTCATGTCTTTGTAAATGTCAAGTACCGGTGCTGGTTTTTTTCTTAGTGACTTGTTAAAAGGATTTGTGTCTGATAGCTACAGTGTTTCCAGACGACCACCACTTAGCTGATCTCAACAGTCCACTCTGGGGAGAGGTGCAACTGCGTTCTTAGCCACGCTTGCAAACAAGTTCTCCTCCTGCCTGCATTTCAAGAGAGGTTTTCTTTCTCTGTGATGGCAGAGAACAGTGCATGTAAGAAGAGTTTTAAAAGATGGTTTGTTTTGGAAAAGGTTATTTGTGTGGTCTGTGTTGGCTTGCTTCTGTTCTGTTCTTTACATGGGACACTAGGGAAGTGATAAATTGAATACAATATTGACTTGCAAATCAAGTCTTGATTTAGAGGGGAAAAATAACACACAGTTTGGATGATAATACATGTCACAAACAGTGCTTTTACTTTTGAATGTTGGTTAGTTTTTAAAAAATTATGTTGCATACATGTTTAGGAGTAGATTATGAACAGCTTGCCAAGATCAGTTTAGTATTTGTTTCATAATTTCTCAGAAGGAATGTCAAATGGAAGAATTTTGTTGCCTAAATTACTGAAGGCTATTTGTCATACTCTTGAAACACATCATTACAAATATCTGTCTAAAGTCATACAGTCATCAACTACAAGTGGATTGTTCCTCTTGCATGTTGGCTTATTTAAAAAAAGTGATTGTAGAATTCATTTGAATCTTCAGTAGAAGAATTGGACTGTTTTGGTGTAACTAAGTCACAACTTGAAAGCTTATAGGCAAAAACGATGCAGAATGTTGTTGTCCTTGTGGAATTTATGTTAATGTATTTCTTGTTCTGAAAGATGATAGAAAGCCCAAAGCAACACCAGCCTCACTATGATAATGCTCTAACGCGAAGCCACGACAATTCTCTCTCACATCAGCAGGTAACCATTAGTTACAAACCACGAAATTTGTAATGGGAACTTCCTTAGTGCTCAGGAGGTTACCAATGAGTATAGAAAGTTAAAATAGAAGCCTCTTTTTACAATATTAACAAACTGAAAGAAAAGACTTTGGCCTGTTGTGTGTCATGCTGCAAGCACTTGGCTCTGCACGTCTCTCCCCAAATTGCAGCAGAACCTATGGAATAAGCTTTTTGAGGGTGAGAGTAAAGGAGTCATTTGGCCTAAAGCTAATCCTGCGTAAGGAAAAGTTTGAGGTGGTACATGGTTAGTGATTCTGGTGGAGGACAGAGAGGAGACCTGTGTTTTTCTCTTAATGGCTTTAAGTCTTAATTTCTTTTTCTCCACAGAAGCAACATTCCGCACATAAAACCTTCCAAGAAAGCCCGATTCAGTGACTCTACTACAGTCTCTTTCAGTTTAGACACTTTTATTGCTGTTTTCTGGCAGTTGGAGGTCTGAGGGAGAGGGCTGTGTGCAACCTGTTCTGGTGGTTGAAGTTTGAGATAATTATCATTAAGTGAACACAGAATGAAATAGTTGTTCTCCTGCACAGAATGAGTAAAGTACTTGCAAGTACTAGTCTTGCTCAGTAACTCACCTGAGGCTTGCTGGGCTTCATGGTCTTCATCTTAATTCACAGCTGCAGTTTGCTACAGGAATCAAGTGTGAAGGCCATGCAGATCACCATGATCAGACCTAGATGGGACTGGATTAACTGGGTGGAGGTTGTGTCCCTGTGGTCACTGCTGCTGGCAGGCAGAGGACAGTTCTCTCCAACTGAAAAGAGACCACAGAGAGCAGATGTGTCTCAAATGAAGCTACTCTTCTCCTTTGCCCACGCTTTATTTTTTGTTTGAGCTTTACTAGGCTGTTTTCCCTTGGGTACTCATGCATGAAGTACCGCCAGAATTATAAAGAAAATGGATTTGGCTGCCTTGTGACACCCTGTTCTGCAGTTTCTCTCACCACTAGACAATTGAATATATATTGAATGTTACAGAGCATGGCCAGGAAGGGTGATGTGATCTGTTCCTGGGAAAGGAGCTGGTCACACTGTTACAAACATGATTACCACCAATCTTTATGATGAAAATAAGCTAAGCCATATTTGCTGAGTATCCAGTCTTTCCTGCCAGTTCTTCCTGAATCATCAACTTTTGAGAAGAGCGATAAAAATTGTGCAAAGATCTAACTTTCACAGATAATCATCTTCAAGTGTGACAGTTGTCATCTCTATTCCCTTATCTTTGAGGCTAGATAGAGACGTGTCTAAATTGTTAACTTTTCCCCTGCTCTTGGAATGAGTCATGGCCAGAATTCAAAGCAAAATGTTTAGAAGCAGGGTATTTAGTTTTGTGAATCATTTTTGGGGGAGTGATATTCCTTTAGACAGCTTCGTTGCTCCTTGGGAAGATGTAAGAGCAACCTGTACCATGTAATTGGACCCAACCGTTGCTTCTTGGATGTTAGATGTTTGAAGGGTCATCTTGGTGTGGTTCTTGCACACACTCTTGTACCACTGGGAGAGGAAAACCTCTTAAGTTTTCACTACCTGCTGATCAGTGAAACCCGTTCTAAATGTTGACTCTTTCTCATGACGTTTGTTAATGAATCTCTCTGCCTTGGACAACATAATATTCAATAGCTGCTCAAAGGAAATCTGTATGTCTAGTGTCTCTGCCTGTCTCCAAGGTTGTTGGTTAAGGTTTTATAAATGCTTTTGTGATTGTCCTGTAAGACTGTATTTGTTACTTGTGAAATTAACGTTAGGTTCCTGCCTGGCAGTGCAAAAACTGGATTTTTTTTTTTTTTTTTTTTAAACTCTGAATTTTTAGTGTGTTATCCATGAGCTAGATAGGAAGACAAGTGAAGTTCACTGTATCAAAGATAAGTGTTTCAGTGTGCTTGGTTCTGCAGTTGCTCGTGTGGGGTAAATAGGAAGGGAGGCAGGAAAAAGGCAAAATCAAATATGCTTAGAAAGGTGAAGTGCTGACTGCAGCTATGGGATAAGCCTTGTATGGGGAAGGTAAAGGGAATCTGATCTTGAGAAAGACTGGATTAAAACTATAACTTGTGTAAGGGCAAGATAGTTCTTTAAGAATTGCTGGCTATTGATTAAAATCAATTGCTGTTGACTAATGGGAGCTGTTAATCCTTATTGCTTATGACTAGTTTGGAGAAATTATTTGTAAACATCTACTGGGAAGTAACTGTGAATGCAAAAGAGGGATGTCTGTTTCACAGTTTCTTTCAGGTCTGTCATTCAGTGTCTACTTACCTCTGAGATGGATTTGCAAGTAAAGAAATCAAGCAGTGTGTTCAACTTCCAGCTGTATTGTTGCTTAGGGAATGCCTGAATGGTAGTTCTAGTGTTATTACTTGAGCCTGAAAGTCACCTTTTAAATTCCTAGCAATTTGAAACTGTAGAAATGTGTGTTTCCAACTCAGATTGAGTAATATTACTCTGAAATGTTTATTGTTGCTACTCTGGATTTTTTTCATAAACATAGATTGCAGAATCCAGAATCTCTTTTCTATTTACCCCCACTTTGTTGAACAAGGTGATTCTACTGTTGCAAGCTTGCAATATTTTACCAGCATGTGGTATCAGAGAGCAACCTCAGATCCTTTATCTCCGTGTTTTTTGTGAGACGGGGAAAGAGCTACTAAGTTTTTGAGCAGACTGTCTGTACGCTTCTCTCATTCCTGCTCATTGTGTCCACAGAGATAGAAAGCAGAGTCACTGTATCAAGTGGGCAGGGTGGTGGTGGTGGTTTAGAACAAAGTGAGTTACGTTCTCTTAATTGGTTCAGGTGATTCAGCCTGCAGCATGAATCACACTGGACAGTGATTGGGATGTTTCTAGTGTAGTAAGAACCAAGTAATTTTAGTTTGCCCCAAAGGCTAAATTGATGTAGAGGTCAAGTTCAATTAACATTTTTTTCACACTCCAACTATTCATTTTTCTTGTTTTGACAGGTTTATTTACTGTGTGCCCAAAAGGTCTGCCACCGTGGACCGCTTTGGCATCCTATCAAGAGCCTGAAAGCATCACCTAGTTGACACATGCTTTGCATAAGTGTNCCCCCTGAAAGCTGATGAGTAACAAACACTGTAGATCTGAACTTACCTTGAGTTTTCAGGGAGAGGAGCTTTCGCACCTTGTGAGCCATAATGTGTTACAGGTTCTGTTGGTGTTGCTTGGTGTCCATCAGTTGCAAACCTAGGCATGTTGACTGAAATAAAACCTTTTTAATCATCTCGATGATTAAAAACTTCAGAGTTTTTTATTTTCTGGTATTCATTTCAGTAGAAGAACTTGCTGCATATTGGACACATGTGGAATTCCAAATGTTTGGGCTTTTGTTTCTTGTTTATACTGGTATATATTGTTGAACTGTGTATAAAACTTTGTGGAAGGATTTCTTGGTTTGTTTTGCACATCTGAAATTTCTCCCAGGATGAAGATGTTTACTTGATACTGTGCAGCAAACATTCAGTAGTGTGCAACTATGTGCTTAAATGAGAGACACAAGAAAGTACTTGTGGTGCAGAGGAAGCCGATTGTTGTTGGGGACAGGTGGAGATGCAAGTAGGTCAGCTTCTGCTTCTCTACAATTCCGAGTAAAGACTCTGTTCTCCAGTGTTTTGACCATTAACCTATCTCCTCGCTCCTGATGTGTTAATGATGACCATCCAGTCACCAAAGTGGAGCGAATGTGATCAGTTAAAAGAAGTCTCAGTGGCAGACAGCGCGCTTGAGAAGGTCAGGTAACAAATGTAGCCTAATAGCAAGGCCAGAGTATGACACTTTCCAGTTTTCAGCTAATTTTTCTGCTTAGATTGCACGCTGACCTGTGGCAGAGTAGTTTGTCAGGGTTTGTTCCCCCCATGGAACATCTGACGTGGACCTTTCCACTGAAAATGGTTTTCCAGGCAGGTTGCAATGCCTGCCCCGCCCCCCACCCTCCTTCTTAGCATTGATAAATGCTGTCTGTGATGAAGGTTTTAATTTCTAATGTTCCATGTGTTTTTTGGGAAAATTAAGTTTCTTTGTTTCAAGTGAGGCAAAGTTTTGGGATTTTCCCTCAATTCTCAGTAGTGCAGAGCTTAGTTTGACCTGTTGTTCTTGGGTTAATTAAAATTCAGGGCCTGTTTTCAAGTGATGTGGAGAGCTTAGATGAGCCTTACGTCGCACCCCTCCAAATGTGAGTGCATGCTTCTGGAGATTAAAATGCTATATTAAGAGACTGATTAAAACATAAAATTAAATTGCATATCATAATTTTATTTCCAAGTTTAGATTAATTAAAAGCTAAATTGCCTATAACACCTTCCACTTTTGATACTTCAGTGCATTCCTGTATGATCAGATGACACTGCAAGGCTTAAACTCTTTCAACTGAACACGCTTGTACATGAACAATGAGAATTAAATAGCGAAGTTTAGGTACTGGTCGATTAGAATTACAAGCGACACTGGTTATTATAAATACCTTCTGTTTTGCACTACCGTGAAAGTTATTTTTTAAAGAGGAAAGAAGCATCCTGAATGAAGAATTTGAAGGAATTCTGATGACTTAACCAGTAAAATTATACAGAGAAAACTGTTCTGGAAATGCTTGTACTTGCTTTTAGAGAGTTAGAATTCCCAAATTGCTGTAATGCTTCATTGTCTTTCTTACTGCCTAAATCAAAC